>JAZHYW010039636.1:0-21532 GCA_037355805.1 Ixodes ricinus | reverse complement strand
TTTAACAATAAGCAATGTAATTGGAACAGGACATTAATACTCCTTCATTGCTTTGAAGCCTAATATCCCGAGAGAAGACCCATCCCCTGAAATATAGCCCATCGTTATTTTCTGCATGAATCTCCATTTTTTAAGGGCTAAAGGTGGGCTAACTTTGCACACTGAAGGTTAGCTCACCCCTATTTTCACCTAATGTGCCCTCGGTTTTGGGTGGGCTATTTCGGGATATTGCGGTATATTCGCAATTTTAGCAAAATGGACGCCGCCAAGCGGGAACAGGTCACTCCGTGGCTCTCCTGTTGGGTGGCTTTCACGGCCGGATATTGCCAACACGGTAGCAAACAAAATAGATTGACAGGAGTCCAGAGATTTTTAGTTTGTACCTCAATGTTTACTAGCAGTTTCACAGTATTTACCAGTGCGGTGGAGCGAAAACAGATTGTATCCTCCAATCACTTCTCCAGAGAAGCCCAAGTTTCCTAAGTGCTCTCACGGCAACAAGCCGTCCCCAGGTTTGGGTTTGTGGAGCAAGAATCTGGTAAATAAAAGTTAAAAGGGCTTGTGCACCTTGTGGCGCTTTTAAAATAAAGACTACTTGCTAGCTGATAAATAATTTGTTTATAAGAAAGTTAGCAAAGTGATGGACTGACACCGCATCTCTAGCTTAACTCTAAATTATTTTGCGGAAGGGATCAAGGGAGTTGCAGCCTAGGGAGGGTTTGAAAATTGCTTCCCTGAGTTTGGTTATGATGATTTAGCTAGTATCATGTGCCACCCAGGCCGGTCGACGCGCTGGCTACCCTTCTTGGTCACTTCTCGTCGCGAATGCCCCTCTAGTGCATTGAATCAGTTGGGACTTGAACCGACGTCAAGTTTACCTTATATTATTTCTGAAAAAGTCCTTCTGAGCGACCTTTTCACTTCGCCCCCGCATACAATCACTGTTTGATTAAGAAAGGCGGGGCAAGATTTCGCAAGCTTTAAAGCTGCTAAAATGTCACAATTACTGGCAGCGCTTCGCAAATGTGTTCTATGCCTGCACCAGAAGTATCGCTATGTTTATGTTTCTAGGTTGTCCGGGCTTTAAATAGTTTTCTTTTTTTGCACTCAATCTTCTTCTTGAAATTTAAAACTTGATGCTGTGTCTGTGTGTGTGTAAAAGAGGGGAAGGCAGTAAAACCGGTTTCTTACTGGTTACAAGACATTTTATGTCATGAAATGAAAGCTGGGGAAGCTTACTCCAGCCTTCACTAAGAAAGTTGCGGCATATTCTGTTTTCTAGAGTGCTGGCTCAATCTGTAAGTCTTCTCGCCCGTGACGTCACGCCACTGGAAAGCACGCAGAACCTTGAATGTTGATTTTGGCATCAACTCATTATGCATTTTCTCAATAGCTATGCTGAATTTAAAGAAACTGAGTAGCTTGCCTGGAAGAGCAATGCCTGGGTATTTAGAATAAGTGATTTGTCTGGGTAGCTCAAAAAATTGGTGGAGTACACTCTTAGGAATGTATTCACATAATGTTATATGCTTTATATTTTGCTTTTTGGAATTTAATATCTTTGTTAAACGGGGCATATGTTTCCACGTGGATGAAAATGTTTGTTCTGAGGAAGTAGAAATCTACAAGGTTGTAGTGCTGCAAATGGATGTCCTTGGCATGTGGCAGCTGCCAAAAAATTCTCTGTTAGGCTAGGTGGTTTTATGTTTATTCATTATAAACACAAGTGCCAAGAACAAAAGTGAGGGAGAGTGACAACAAGCGCTTCTTTTGTTTACTTCTTTCTCTCTCATCCTCGTCCCTTCGACTTATAATGACAGCTTACCTTCCAGAGCAATAATTAAATGCAGTAGGATGGTAATGGAGATATGCAACGGCACACATTTCACTGTGTGGGATGTTTTGTGTTTTGGTGTCATGGCCAGAATGCCATCACATGTAGGGCATGTGAGGATGCAATCTGCGTGTTAATTTTATAAAATCAGTCTAGGGGCTGTGTGTTGAAAAGAAAAATGCAATTTCAAGAAGTTTATGAGCTTCAGCGCCTCTTGACATAATTTTGTCTTGTTCCTACACTTTTTTTAGGACCCTGCAGAACTTCCAACCTATCCGGCTGTGGGCTATGAAGGCAGCAGCATCTATGATGCCACCTCACTTGTTGTATCTGTGGATGAGCTGCAAATCGCAGAACCAACTATTCTGGCTGCAGTGAGCACAATGACTGCACTATATTGGGCGCTGAATATGGAATTTCCTCCAAAGGCGGCCAGAACATTTCAACTCTTGTCCCATATGATAGGAGTTGACAGTGGGCTCATGGCCAGCCCCTTGTGCTGATGGCAATTGGCATAATCGATGGCTAAGCTGGTACTCAGTTTATTTCAAGAATACCTCTTACATGCTTTTACTGGGATATTGAGTAAAGCAACAAAATGTGGTGCAAAAATGGGACGAGACATCTTTCCAACTGGCAGCAAACACATTTATTGCTGGTCCATCTACGACAACCATCGCAGCGGAAACCCGAGGAGATAGGGGAAAGGAGGGGAGGATGAGGAGGAAGGAACATGTTGTGTAGCCCACAGCAACCGCAATAATAATAATAATAATAATAATACTTTTATTTACTGAAAAGAAAAATTTACACAAGATAGCGTACTGGCCCACGAAAGCAGAAATGCTTGTGTGTGGGTCCAGGCAGCCAACAAAACACTGCATACATCATTATACATAAGGAAGAACTGTGCACCATGCAAACGATTACAACTTTTTATCCACAAGTAGTACCAGCTAGCGTTTGACACCATTTTTCGACGTTTAGTTTCACCGCGCGAATGGATGTTACATTAATTACGTTCGGCAACGCATTAAATAATGCAGGGATGTAATACTTCCTTTCTTTTTTACCGTAATTGGTTAGAACTTTCGGTAAGATAAATCTCTCTGTACGCCTTAGATTTCTTTTCTTAACCTCGTATTTGAAATCATTTTTATAATAATTACTTGTTATTGCTACATACTTATAAAATTGATCGAATGAGAGTATGCCTAGTGCCTTCATTTTTTCTTCCTGTTCTAAGCCATCATAGACTGAACCATATGAAATGTTATTCGCAATATGCTTTATGACCCTATCAATTCCCCTTCTTTTGTACCCTGAACATTTCCTGTATATCGTTATTCCATACCGTAAGATTGACTCTCCTAGAGCTCTAAAAACAGACTGCCGTAATTTCACACAGCATGCACTTTTTAGTTTGTATATATACGCGGATACTAAACGGAGCCTTCTAGTAATATGTTCTAACTGCTGTTTCCAAAGTATGTGCTCATCAAAAAATGTACCTAAATACTTGACTGAAGACTCATGGCGACAGCCTGCTTCAAAAAGATTGGTAATGAGGGGCGGGGGCATGGGGGGGGAGGGGGGGGTAAGAAGGGAATGAAGGAACTAACCTCGAGGTGGGATCAAGGGGAGGCTTCTCTAAGCTTGTGGACAAACCAGCAAACATGTCTCGTGCCGTTTTTGTCCCTCATTTTGTTGCTTTCCTCAATATCCCATAACTCGATCAACTACTCATTTCGTCAAGTTTATGCTTTTACGGTTCTTCCAAATGTAAAATTAGACTCTATTTTTTTTATTGTCTGTGTGCCATGTGGCATAATAAGAGAATGAGGATTCAAGGTATATATGAAGTCCAGTTTCCTGGAAAAAGTAATACTCAATTTTTTCTGCCTGTTCAAAGGGAAGTATACAAAGCCTCCAAAGGAGATGACAAAGCACTCTTTGTCATCTCCTTTGGAGATGGAAAGTGCTGCGCCATGTACTGATTGTTTAAAATGTCGAACACATGTTTATGCAAAAATAAAGCTATGCTTGTCTTGAACCACAAAATGTCATTCTCAACTTTGCAATATTGTGTCCATCATTAGGGGAACTAGTTGGTGATGAACGTTTCGAGCCATGGCTAAAAGTGATAAAAGATTAACACAAGAGAGAAGCTCCTGTGTTTGTTTTCTCTCTTGTGTTCGTCTTTTTAGCGCTTTTAACTATGGTTCAAAACATTAGGGGAACATTTAGTCCCAGGAGACTAAGCATTTGGTCCCTTGGGATCATATGTAAAGGATAAAAATTTAGTCCCCGGGGACCAAATGTCTGGGATTAACATTTACTCCTACGGGTCCAAGTGCAAGGGCTTAAAAGTTGGTCCTCGGGGTTCAATTGAAATGGTGCAACAGTTAGTCCCAGGGGTCCAAGTGCAAGGGTCTAACAGTTGGTCCTCGGGGTTCATTTGAAAGGGTGTAACATTTAGTCCCAGGGGTCCAAGTGCAAGGGCTTAACAGTTAGTCCCATGGGTCCAAGTGCAAGGGCCTAACAGTTGGTCCTCGGGGTTCATTTGAAAGGGTGTAACAGTTAGACCCAGGGGTCCAAGTGCAAGGGCCCAACAGTTAGTCCCAGGGGTCCAAGTGCAGGGGCCTAACAGTTGGTCCTCGGGGTGCTAGTGTGAGGGACTAACGGAAGGGGCGCAACTGTTGCTCCCGCTACAGTTGCTCCCCTAGGGGAGCAATGGTTGTGTCAGCGTATTTGCTCCCCTAAGGGAGCAAGTCGCGCTCCTTTTTCTTAGAGTGTACCATCGTGTACGAGAGTGAGCCTTAACCCGAAGTAGAAGGAGGAGAAAGAAGTGAACACAGATTTACGGACTCTGGCAACTCGGTTGCGGTGTGGCGGCGCTGAAGTACAACAAGAAGCATTGAGCGAGGGAATACGGGACCACCGCTGGGAGAAATAACCGGAGCGGTGGGTTTGGGAGGGATCCTATAATTGGGCGCCATTTACCCCCGTGCGACTTAACCGCTCGGTGCGCCGAACATAATGTGTTCGCCGCGTCGGACAGAGGGTCATCACCAAAATGTTTTAAATGTTTCTCCCACCGTGATGGGAGCGCGGTAGATGCTAACAAAAGCTAGGAGCGCGAGCGCCGGTTTATGAACGGCTAGAGTTCCTGTATAGGCTTCCTGCGGGAGCCAGAGTTGCGCGTTCATGCATGGCATGTGGATCCAGCTCCTCACGTGACTGAATTCGGCGAATAGCGGCGCCGCGCGTTCGAGGCGCGCGGCGCGCGCGCTCAAAAGCAGGGGAACGTACACCCGGGCGCGTGCGACGTCTACTTTGCTGCAAGACACTTGATCCGGCTCCTCACGTGATCGGATCTCGGTAAATAGCGGCGAGGGCGGCACGCGGTACGTGGAATCAAACGCGCAACTCTGGCTCCCGTAGGAGCCGATACAGGAACTCTATGAACGGCCTTAAGGCTGCGGTTCCACGGCAGCCATCTTGAACAAGGCGTTAGTTCAACCAATAGATGGCGACACGCACCCGTGGGGTGACCGAAACATTGGTTCACGGTGGGATGGCTCGAGCACCATCACGTTCCCTTCGTGGCCTTGCTCGCGCCGCTGCCAGCTGTGCTCAGCTGGCTCAATAGCGTGGCCCAGCAAACGCATGTATGCGAGAATGTCAGGCTGGATATAAATTGTTCTCTGATAAGGGAGATGCGGTTCGGCGGTTGTAACGGGCTTTCGCAATGAAATCTTACCAAGAAGGAATCAATTGTTGATTGACGTGTCAATATTCCTTCAATGAAAACTTCTTCTGCAGGATTGCACGCTCGGTAGACTCAATCTTTCAAGACAACAATGGAAGCGGACGTCAAGTAAACTGCTTCGCGATTTATGGTACTTACCTCGCCATTATAACGACGACCGAAAAGTGACATAACGAAATATTGTGTTTCACGGGATCCGGAAGATTTTGTAAAGGCTGTTACATTATAGTTCCCAGAAAACAAACGCCGTTGCAATATTTTCGGAAGTACCGACACTTATTATGTTGTAAGGTACAGCCAGAGTCCCTTAATACCGTTCTGGTCAGGAAACTTCTCCGTCACTCTACGGGAGAGCTTGATATGGTGCCAAGAACGGCCGCTACGCGGCGCGAGCTGTCTTAGGGGGCCATCGCCCCGTCGCGCCCGGCGGAACGCACTGGCAGCGGCGGCAGCCCGAAGGCGTTGTGTGGAGGTTGCTCGCGGTATTCCTTTCAACGAAGTTGTTGCATCAACGTCACGCGAACTTCATGTGCCAGTGCACCGCGTTCAAGGTCGACGGCATGAAAATTCGAATGAACAATGCCTAAGACGTGCTGCAAGACGGGCTGCAGCTCCGGATACAGAAGCAACAAGGAAAAGGCGTCGCTCTTCTGTTTCCCAAGTAGCGCCGAACTTCGGGAGAAGTGGAAGAGAGCGATACCGCGGTTGGAAGCTGGCGGTTTCAACTTCGAAAGCAAGAACGTTCGGGTTTGCGAAAATCATTTTGATGCTAGCGACGTTGTAAGAACCGACGAGCACATCGTGAACGGGGTGGTTGTGTCGCTTCAGCGAGAGAGACCGAGACTTCAGACCGATGCTGTTCTGAGGATTTTTGACGGGCTCCCGGCGTACCTGACAAAGCCGAAACCGCGTTCCCGGCCAGCGATTCAGAGGCAACCAGCGAAGAGGCGGCGCGAATAGTCACCTGAATGCGCAGCAGTGGAATGAAAAAATGCGAACACCGACTCGGCAGGAGAAGCTAGTGACGGTAAGCTCTTGCGCCGGTTTGGTCGAGGCGTTTCTTTGTTCCTTCAGTCGCATGACCCTGTGTTATAGCGGCTGGTGGCATTGAGGTACTTGTGAACAGTGTTATTGATTTGTTCTCAGTGTATTTTGTGTAAATAAACCATGTTTTCAAACTTTCTCCTCATTATGTGCACCTGATGTGAATCTCCCATTCATAATGAAGCAGTAATTTGTACGATATAAAAACGCGAAGGAAGATGTTTAAGAAAATTTGAGAATATTGTGTCTCAGGTCACTCGTATTGTTGAAGAATGGTATACAATTGTGCTGTCTACAAGTATGTTTTTGCAGTTTATGTTTATGTTGCAATAAATAATTCTGCAATGTGATTTTCAAGCAACAAGTATTCGTCGTGTTCACATTTGAGAGTGTGCTTATTCTCTTTTGTGTATGTTTACACCAACTGCCTGGAAAGCCAACAAGCATTCGGTGCTTAGGCAGACCAGAGAAAAATTATGTAAAACAAAAGTGAATAAAGCTGAATGAATGTACACACCTGAGTACTAAGCGGAGTATCATTACCACCAAAGTTCAGATTTATTGCATGCTTTAAATCATTACCGCTCCCCCCTCATCATCCAAAAAATAAAAAATATATACGATGTGGTACCTCGGTAGTGGCAAAGGTGGTCGAGCAGCTAGCACTGGCATCAAAAGGAACTTCCAGATAAGGCTGCTGTACTTCCCTTCCCGAAGAAATCCTGGGTTGTCGGCCGGTAATTAATGCTCTAAACCAGTGGTCGGCAACCAGCGGCCCGCGGGCCGGATGCGGCCCGCGAGGCAGTATCATGCGGCCCCCAGCCACCCAGCGCCCCCCCCCTAACGCGGTCAACTAAAAAAGAAGAAAAAATAGATAAATTTGACTAATTCCCTGCCCGTTGCCTGCCTTCTCCTCTCACCCCTACCATGAGCCACCATGATTACACTATTCGGGAGCACATATGTCTGCGAGCAAACTTTTTCACGAATGAAGGGCATGAGAGCCAACTTGCGCACATGAATGACTGACGACAACCTCCACAATGTTTTGCGACTCGCAGTTAGTAGCTTGAATGTAGATGTCCGTAGTTTGGCGAGCGCAGTTCAACACCAGAAGTCTCACTAAAGTGGAGTCTCTATGTTTTCGTGGGAATGTTGTATCTCAAGTCGTGTGTCGTAAAATAAAGAAACTATTCATTTTCGATCTATGTACGTCAATGTGAGTTCGTGCAAGTGCTTCATTTTTTGTTTGTTTTATTTTAACCCCCCCCCCCCCCCCCGCTGCTTGCCCTCCGGCCCGTTCCGCCTTGACTTCGCGGCGACTCGGCCCGCTGCGCCAAAAGGTTGCCGACCACTGCTCTAAACAGTAAACACAAGGAAACGTCAAGCGAAGGGTGTCCCGTGTAAATTGCGTGGAAAAAGTGATCAATTAAATGTTAGGCACGAGAAACTCGTGTTTATTCGAAAAACACACTTAATACCGAAGCGAGCGGTCGCGAAAGGGCTCGGCTGCTCACCGCGCCACCGAAACTCCCTGCGTCAAGAAAGCGATCGGCACTCACAAACGTGTGTCCAAAACAAATGCGCATTTGGGTGCAAACTCAACTGAAAGGTCTGAAATAAAACGTCTAGCTCGACCATTCACTTCATTTGAATACTTGGGTAGCAGCGCGCGAGAGACGAGCCGGATATGAACCGATGCGATCGCCTCTGTCCTGCTTAGTCGTTTTTCATTCGGTTCACCTTCCTCCCCCTATTTGCGGCACTACCAATCACCTACCACATAAACACAATCGCCCTTTGGCCAGGCGCAAATATAAACACGTCGAGCAGATCTAGCATGCTCGCATCGGGAGCATGAGCATCGTCTTTCAACACTTGCGAGATATCACGTACCGCTTCGAGGCATCCTAAGTACTCATATAATTGGGCTATGAGGTAATTATCAACGCAATGCGTTATCGCGCGCTGCGAGAACATTTTAAACGCGCTGCGGTTTAGAAGGTTGGCCCGCACTCCCAAGTAAACTACGCGTGCGTTCCTAAGTAAACAGCTCTCATTCGTCGTCGACACTGGATCCCGTTTCGATTTATTTATCTGGTGGCATCGGCGCGTTTAAAGGAGCGATGCAACAATTTTTGTACTTTGCGCAAATACCGCTTAGAACGGATCCCCGACGTTAATGACCTATGAAACACGCGTTCGTTTTTCACCCCACGCAATAGAAGTCCCAGAAAAATTTAAAGAAAAACGAGCAGCGCTCATTCCCTCAACTCGCAGTCAGAGAAAGCGGCCACGTGATCTAGAGCCGATTATATGCCGCCAATGTTTATCATAGCCACGCGCTGTGGTTGGCAATGCACAGGACACGCGCTGAGTTCCAGATATTGTTATGGCTCGGCTATTGTCGTCGTTGCAGCGATTGGACACGGGCCACTACCCGAATGCTTCTCGAGCTAGTAATTATCACGAGCCCAAATCGAGTGCCCACGCAATGCTCGGGTCCAATCTATGAACCGCATTCAAATATCGTCACTTGGGTGTACTTCATTCCCCACGTTACGTCATCAAATTTTGCAAAGGAGAGATTGAATGAAAATGATCGCTTTTGTTCTTGAAATTACACCGCAACAAAGGAGTTTCTTGGCCAGTGGCGTTGCGAGTGATTATCCTTGAGTCCCACTAGTGCCAGTAAGCTCGTGTAAAGTGAAAAACATTCCAATTGAATATCGTTGCACAGCTCCTTTAATGATGTTTAAGAAAGCGTAACAGAAGACCAGCACGCTCATAATCGCTTCGAAATCATCAGCAGCAGTGCGCATACAGCCCAGCACTCGCCGGCGGCTGCTGGCCCTTACGACGGGTGGCGCCCAAGCAGAAATTTTGTGCTATATCAACCTTCGGGCGGAGTTTCGTGACCAGAAAAGCATTGAAGGACTCTGGTACAGCTTAGGAGGAGTATGATGAAAACCATCAGAATAAATAGGAAGACGTTTATTTGCAATGAAGACGCTATGAATGAACGGCGTTTAGCGACGGCAAGTTATGAGCGTATGGGAATTTATAAGTTCACGTGATTGCTAACTATGGACATGCGGACAATGACGACCTGTTTTGTCGGGAGATGGAGTAGCGGTGATGACCTGATATCGGACGACTCGTGGCAGACGAACAAGCAAGTTTCTTCTCAGCGAATGGTAAGCGTCCAGTGTCAAGCACAGCACGTGGCTACCGACGTTGTCGACGTTTTGAACACTTACCGCTTTCGACAAAGTGCTGGCACCTGGGCTAACTTTGTGGAAAGAGTCGAAGGCTTCCTCGAGTCCAGCGCCATCATGAACTGTAACTGAAAACGATCCACTATTCAGTCTGTGGGTGGCGAAACGTATCCGCATCTGCGGAGTCATGGTCGATGCGTACTCTAAGTGGTTGGAAGTTTACACGATGCCTGCCACGATCCGTACAAACGCGTCATTGACGTTCTACGCTCTCTTTTCCTACTTCTGCCCTACCGAAAATACTTTTCTCTGATAACGCGCCAAATCTTGCTTCAAATAAAATAAACAAGTCCCCCCCCCAAAAAAAAAAAAAAACGGCATCAGGCATCACATTAGTGCACCATACCATCCTGCAACTAACGGGCAAGCAGAACAGATGGTGTGCGAAACGAAGAAAGCCCTCTTGAAGCTTACGGAAGAAGCAGTTCAGTGAAGAATCGCCTGGTTCTTGTTCCAGCAGCACGCGACGGTCTCATCTTACACGGTAAGAACACCCGCCGAAGCAATGTTCGGCGGACGAAGAGCCACACCCTCGATCTCATGATACTATGGCCATGAACGAAGATCGAGAGATTCCCAGATCGGGAGTAATGGCAGTTTATTCGGTCGGACAACTCGTCTACGTGAGGAATTTCAGCGGAAGTCGGGCCTTCCATGTAAAACTTGAGTAGAAAAGGCTCTATGGTAGACAAGAAGGTGTCATCCCTCTGAATACGTTGGATACCAATGCCCTTGAGTGTAAATATAACGAAATCACAAAACCCTCTTTGTGTATTGTGTAACTGCCCTTGTATTTGGTAGTAGAGGCTGTGGTGGTGATTTGGACCTTTCACACCAAGCTCCTTTTTCTTATTTTTCGCCTCATACTCCTTTGCGGTTTCAGTAGGCTTCAAGAATCTTATGGAACAGGGACACTTCACGTCAACGAGGCCATTTGTTCCAAGTAGTCAATCAGGGAATGCTGCTAGAAATCTGTCCTTCATATTAACAAATAAGCCGCACTTCTGCACATTGCAGTTTTCCTGTTCCACGTACAGTTGTAAAGCAGCATCCTCATTGATTCTACCATATTCTGTTGCGGGTGAAGAAAGGTCTTTGGGTACACGATACTTGAAACAAGTCTGGCACTGTACGTTGTGGTTCGACACCCACTAATATCGTCGTCCTTATAGAGCCTCATCATTTAATCATTACCTCGTCACCTCAAATTGCTCTTCATCAACAGTAAGTACAATAGGCTACCGCCATATTACAATCCAAGAATTGAAAAATTGAGTCGTTCAATCCTTCAATATGTTTATTATTTATGTAATGTTATTACGTTACATTACCTCGAGACGATCGACGTCCATCGTCGCTCTTCAAATACTTATATAAGGGGGGGGTGCGATCGGTGGCCGAGTGCATGTTTAGCGCACACCAGCTCGGAGCACGTGGAGCGAAAGCTCGCGCTGCAGAACCCACCCCGCCCCTGCCCGCTTCGATCTGGAAGAGCATCATACCGGCGTGCGGTCGTGTATCGCTACTGCGTGGTGCACGTTAAAGACCCCAGGTTTGCGGTTGTACCGCACTGGCTAAATTGCTCATCTACACCTGAGACACCAGACGCCCACTAAGGCAGACTAACTTCCGGCTGTATAAACATACACACAACAATTTGCAATTAGACGCACAATCACAAAGAACACAGCGTGCCGCCTCTTTTCTTTGGACCGTCTTTTTTAACCAGCGCAAGCTCGCGCGTTCTCTCTTTTGAGACGGTTAGAACTAACGTTGATTAGAACAGTCGCACATAAAACCCGCGTTTCTCCTACCCGGCCGCTTCCTCCTCTCATTATGTGTAGGTGGTTAAAACTAAATAAGCTATAATAATGGTGTATTATTCATATTTAGTTTCAGTTTCAGTCAGGGGAAAGGAGGTTCGCGGGAAGTAGGGCCAATAAATGAGCTGCGCTTAGAGTATCGGCACTCTCTTCCCCGACAGTGTTGTGGGCGCCGCCATTTTGGTGCTTGTGCAGAGCAGGCGCAACTGCCGATCGTCATGATTCAAAATTGCGACTTCCTCAGCATTAGATTCGGTGTTAGGAAGCTCATGTAATATTGCTTTGCTTTGTCGCAAACTGTTTAAAGTGGAGGACGGAAAAGCGTTTCTTGTGATTTCAGATACAGCTTCAAATAACTGGCAACCATGATTTTAAGCCACAATATGGCCAAGTGTCGCTAGTCTGAAGCGTAGCTTATTTAATGACACTATTCATGCCCTTGTTCAAGAAGCTTGTAATACCTGGAGGGGCCATGACGTGAGCCCCGTGGATTCCACAAGCCACTACCTTTTGACACCTGCCTCTTCCTCATTGTTCCCGCTAGTGCCAGTAAATTAGCTACGCTTCAGAGTAACGACACTTGGCCATATTGTGGCTTAAAATCATGGTTGCCAGTTATCTGAAGCTTTATCTAAAATCACAGGAAACGCTTTTCCGTCCTCCACGAATGTTTAAACGACCCGCGACAGAGCATAGCAATATTGCATCAGCTTCCTAGCACCGCATCTAATGCAGAGGAAGTCGCACTTTGGATCATGACGATCGGCAGTTGCGTTTGCTCTGCACAAGACCCAAAATGGCGGCGCCCAAAACAATTTTGGGGAACGGAGTGCCGATACTTTAAGCGCAGCTCATTTAGTGACTCTAGGCATGAAGTGAACTCGGGTGTATTCTTTCCCTCTTCGTCTTTATCGTTTATTGATTTCAATTATATCGAATAATGAACACTTTATATCACGCTACGCTTGTGTAATTATTTGTCTTAGATTTATTAACCTGACCCAGTACTTAAACCGTTCATTTATCGATAGTAAATCTTCAAATATATTTTCTAAATGTGAAGGTAAAACGACACGGAGATTGATGATGATACAGACGCCAACGCCGCCCTCGAAAATTTTTTGAACTTAGAAATCAGCAGTTTTGTCTGCCATCCGCCAGGTAGCGCAACAAAACACCCAAACAGTTTTTAATTGTTTTTAAAATTAGCTAAGCTCTACAACTATCAAGAAACCAAAGCAAGATCATTGGGAAAATCTAATACATCGCAATGTATATCTATTCCATACAATAAATGTTATTAGATGCCAATAAATCTGTTTGATGTCCAAAAAAGATGTGCGTCAAAAACAGGTAAGTTTGAAGGGCTCCCGGAGCGTTATGACTTTGAAAATAAAAAAAGCCACCGTCCACCTCTTGGGCAACTATTGTAGTTCTAAATGTTATAAAAGATTTTACCATAGTTTAATTATTTACTCAGCGGCATTTGAATTACCATGACTCGAAGCACAAAAAGTGCTAAGTTTGATATAGAATATCTAAACAAAAAAATTTTACACAACATTACATTTTTTTCTGCATATTACCAATTATAAGCACTACATCTGTAGCTAATTTCATTGCCCTAGCGTTTGTCATTAAAAACATATTTGTGCTGAAAAATGTCAATTTTAGGGCAATATTTGGAGAGCTGAAAAAAACAAAGTAGTGCAAATACCAAAAAAGTATATCGTTACATTCTGCTCCGACATCATCTTAACAAAACTGCTCTATTGGAACCGTGTTATCTTTAATGAATCGTTCATAAAACATGAACCAGCGGAGCAAGTGAGGGTCCGCGCCATCATATTCGCAACGCTACAAATGCGCATGAACAGTATAAACCAATACATACATAATATCAAATGAAAGAGGATTGCATTGCCTTTCGAATGACATCAATCCCACAAAACAGTATTTAAAAGGAGATGAGTAATGACCTGCCAAAAAGTACCTAAACTGCCACATTCAGTGGGACCGTGGCCTTTAACCAGCAAATGCGCTCGTGCAATGCAAGCACCGTTTGGGCCAGAGTGCTCGTGTAGATAGATTTGGATTCGCTCGAAATAGTAACTCCTGTATAGTCTATACCTGTCGGAAGTTCTCCCCGAGGCCGTCGTGTCCTCCTCCTTTGACAACACTCGTGTGCGCCGTGACGGCTCTGCCTACATTGAGAGACTTTAGAAAGCCGATTGAAGAAAGGTTCTATCTCAAACATAGAGATAGGAAGCTTCTGTAGGCGACATGACACCAGCATAGGTGAAGTCAGAAGTGTGCATGGTCACGCTCCCAACGATGACCGAAACCAAGAGACGCTATTGGACGAAAAGGAGAGTTCTTTCATTTTCGTTCAATAGCGTATCTTGGCTTTGGTGACCATTGGAGGCATGTCCCTCCACACTTCTAGCTTCCCCTCTGGTGGCGTCATGTCGTCTCCAGAAGCTTCCTACCTCCATGGTATCCAACATGTGGAGCGTTTGCAATTTAATGGCGGACGCCTCGTGCGGAAATCGGTCGCAAGTGCGCATTCACTGACTTTTTGCATGTCGAGGAGGAGAGCAGGTGGAAAGGCGGAGACGCTTACAAACGATCAACGCTTTCGGCACGCCCTTTCAGCTTGTGTTGCACACGAGGCCCATAAATCACGTGACCACAATCGAGCGGTTGGAAAATCTGTAAAACAGACTCACAGGAGGCTTACGCCGGGCTTCGCGCGCTACGCGTGGTCTGCTGCTGCCCTAGAGAGCCTCTTTTTCAAAGAGTTTTCAACGGTTCGATAGGGATCGCGTGGTTTAAGGGCGGAATTTGCAATGCCAGCAGCAAGGGTGTGACGAAATATTCAATCGTTTGCAAACGTCTTCGCCTTTTTTCCTGCTATCCACCACGCCACACGAAAACACAGCACACGCTCTTGCGACCGATCTCCGCAGGAGGTGACCACTATTAAATTTCAAACGCTCTCTATGGTTGGAGATGGACCCTCACTTCAATCTAAGCTCTCTATCCTGTCCTAACCAAGGCGACACCCCAACCCTTAAACAACGGCGGCGGTGTGCAATGTTGCGGGCGGCGGCCCTTTTGTATTTTTCTCCATCCGACACTGCATAGACTACACAAGTGGCATGGAGTCGAACACAAAGTGAAATCAACTTCAATAGACGGGATATGACTTCTGACATTTTTACAGTTGCCGATTTCTATCATGGCACCCAATGGGCAAAAGCACGAATCCGAATATTTGTGGGCAACTTGATTGTTGGTGAGCGCATACATCCCAGTTATTCAGTGCTCGTGTTCAAGACATAAAATGGATTTGGCTGACGAGCTTGAGCACTGCTGATGAATCACATTAAAAGGTCGGATACCTTTTCCAAGGAGAGAAGGCAAAAACTAGACGGCTTTCATATTCTAAACTTTGCACCCAAGAGAACACTTTTAGCTCCCCAGCCTCGTGTACTAGTTTTTTTTTTACATCCCAAACGATAGGCAGTTTGTGAAATTCCAATCCAATATTATTTGTTCAAATAAGAAATATTTTTATAGCACATTTAAAAACATTGCGAGAGATTGTATACCATTTTGCATTAAAGGGGCGATGCAACAATTTTTGTACTTTGCGCAAATACCACTTAAAACGGATCCCTGACGTTAATGACCTATGAAAGACGCGTTTGTTTTTCACCCCACGCAATAGAAGTCCCAGAAAAAAAATTAAGAAAAACGAGCGGCGTTCATTCCCTCAACTCGAAGCCAGAACAAGCGGCCACGTGATCTGAAGCCGATTATAAGCCGCCAATGTTGATCATAGCCACGCGCTGGGGTTGGCAAAGCACAGGATACGCGCTGAGTTCCCGACATTGTTATGGCTCGGCTATTGTCGTCGTTGTAGCGATTGGACACGGGCCACTACCCGAATTCTTCTCGAGCTAGCAATTATCACGAGCCCAAATCGAGTGCCCACGCAATGCTCGGGTCCAATCTATGAACCGCATTCAAATATCGTCATCGGGGTGTTCTGCGATCCCCACGTTACGTCATCAAATTTCGCAAAGGAGAGATTGAATGAAAATGATCGTTTTGTCCTTGAAATTACACCGCAACAAAGGAGTTTCTTGGCCAGTGGCGTTGCGTGTGAATATCCTTGAGTCCCACTAGAGCCAGTAAGCTCGTGTAAAGGGAAAAACATTCCAATTGAATATCGTTGCACCGCTCCTTTAAGGCTGAATATGAATCGTTACACCCTGAAGTCCAAGGAGCGTTGTTTCTGTCCCAATTTTAAACATTGAATGTTGGATTAGAAGCTTACTAGCATGCCTCAATTCGTCAGGTTTGTCAAATTTAAAACACCTTGCTTATCATTTTTTTATTAGATTTTAAAAACATCTCACCAAGGCCCGAGTAGAAATCATGGCCAACTTTTTGGGACATACTGTGTAATAAAAAGTTCACAGGTGACTATCAAAATACTGTTTGATTTGTGCTCTATGATACCCAGGCAATTACAGACCTCACGAAGATTACGATTTTCGGTGAAAAAAGGAAGCTAATATTGATAAATTTATAAATGTTGGCTCATAGTATTCAATGCAAAAAATATGTAGTAGCGTAGAATAAAATTATGGATGTTCGAAAGTTTAATTACTGCTCATTAATATTTTGTGACCGCCATCTAAAATATTCATCTGGAACATTGCGATGATTATTTTTGATCACTTGAAATTCTCATTTTAGTGCATGCACCGTGGCTTTGATGGTCGAGAAAGGGGGGGGGGGCGTCCAACATTTGTATACTTCTATAGCAAATCCCTCTCCGCATCTGTCGCCCCTCGTATTAGTAATTTGTTACGCACCTCCGAGAAGGGGAAAACTCTGTTCGATAATTGCTCTCGCAAACTTCTTCAACACCAGTCGCTCTTTTAAATCCATTTTACATCCGCTCTTGTACCTAATGTGCAAACAAGATTTTTGGTAAACGGGTATTTATCGACCATGCAAGATCGCCACCGCATTGCACGCAGCGATCCTGCAAGATTTGAGCCTGAACAGTTTCTGAACGCTTTCTTAAATCGGCAGAGTTTTGACTGTTTACATATTGGGTGTTCTTGATAAAAATTAACAAAATACACTCTGGCAGGGTGACTTTTGTTTATGTATATTCAGCCAGTCTGCTAGTCAAGTTTCTACCAAGGCTAGTGCACAGTGCCTTTACCGTAGCTGAAGAACTTCTCTATGACGCAGCGCTATATGGAAGTTCCTAGAATCAAACAGCCCTAGTAAATGAAAAATCAATATTCTTCTTTTTTAGGGGGTTATACTCCGAATAAAAATTCTTACGTCTAAAAAGAAGGTGCCTATTAGGATTCAAATGAATTAATTTCATAGAGACTAAACCCAACTCCTTGCTTCCTCCCCCCCCCCCCCGCGTCACTTCGCTCACTTGCTGCTCTTGGTACACCTCCTTTAGAACCACTCCCTTCGAAGTAGTTTAGACCTTACGCAGAAGTGTGTAATTGAAGAAAGCTTAACACGTTGAGCCTAAATTTTTCCAACACTATACTCCTTGGGACCGAAAACGGGTGAAACATAGTTGAATTGTTCGAGCATTTCACAACAAAAAATTGCGACTCCCGAATAGCTGAAACTGTAACAATTAACTATTACTATAAATATTATATGGCAGAAAAAGGTAAGGCCACTTTTGTGGAAAAGATTTTTATCGGAAAAACAGTGAAAACACAGGTCAGCTGGCGAACTTTCAATGTCTTGGAAACCTGAGGTTTTAGAACAAAAAAGTGGGCTTCAAAAGGTTTACAACTTCTTTTGTTTGAATTGCCACGCACATGCCCGAATGTAATTGGATTCAACCTGCGTTTTCTATCATTAGGAGCGGTAACTCTATGTAGCGCGCCAGTGAAGGTTTATTATTGCATACACTAAAATATTCTTAGGTTTTTAGTTTAAAAGAGGACGTCCACAATCAAATTAGACTAGGTTAGAAGTGTGTCATGTACCGTCTGCACGCGCTTCGTTTTCTTGTTCCGTGGTTCCCTACACGCACTTCAGCACGCCGCTAAATTATTTTCTCTAAATACTTGTTTTTTTCGGAGGGATGAGTCTTTTGATGAGAGCGATTTTCTGCCACACAACCTCGCTCCATTCGTGTGGTGTTAGACAGCCTCTTGTACTTGTTTCAAAAATTCTATTTTGAGTGAAGTCCTTTCAGAGTGCAGATTTTTGACGTGAAAGTTCGAGCTCATTTCCTCATACTCTAAAGTTCAGGCAGACATCACAGTCTCCCTGCAGCCCCAAAGTTCAGGACGTTCACGCGTTAGGAAGATTGATGTGCAGAGTCCTGATACCAGGGGGTCAGGTTATTATCGCCTTTCGTGACACGTCGGAGAACGAATCATATACCAGCAAAGAATATGTCGGTGCCAAAGTTCACAGCACATTTGCACAGTTTGAGGAGTTAACGCAGACAATTATATGCACCAGCATTTGTTAATACAAAAGACACCCTAGCTTTTCGTGAATGCTTTCAACCGCAGAACTGCGACAACGTGTCCGAAAATCATTTAGCTAAGCACGCACTTACGTGCTATTGTGACTTAGGACTCCCGGATACCCATGTGACAACTGGCAAACGTAGGTTCATTGATGAAACATGGTGAATGAAGCTGGTCTGGCTGGCGATAATTCATTTGCAGCCACGTCACTCCAAAGGGTGAAAACACTCGCGCAGATTAAGTCCTCGCTCGTAAAAAGGTATCTCGTGGCCCGTCAGGATGATTGCCGAGAAAAACACTTTCGACACCAAATGTTGAGTTTTTAATTTACAAGGGGAGGTTCATAATCAAATTGATCCAGATTAGAAGTGTGTCAAGTGCCGTCTGCACGACCTTCGTCTTCGTCTTCCGTGGTTCCCGGCACGCCCTCAACATGCCGCCACATTATTCTTTATTACAACCCTTATTAATTGTAAGACGTTCAAACGAAAATAAGCGACAACGATGAGACGGCAAGAGGAAACAATTTATGGAAGTGGAGACAACCATAGAGGGAAAAAAATATATTTATATATTTGTAAATATATAAACAGGGAGGTGGTGAACAACAGAAAATAGTTATGTACATAACACGAAAATCGAAAAACAAAACACCGGGAATTTGTTCCGGCTTGAGAAAATTACAACAAACAAAAGGTAACAAAGCGCCTTCAATGACGTCCAAAAAGAACAATCCTCTTCAACAGTCCACATTTAAAGGTTGAGAGCCTAAGAAACAAGAATACACTGTGGGAAGCCTCTAATCATTCTCGCAGTACGATTTACACGTAAAGCGAAACATTTTCCAAATGAACGTTAATTTCAGCGCGTCGTTTTCTTCTGGGCTGCGCATACAAAAAGCAGTTTTCAACAGACACCTTAGTTCTCGCCATTACGCTCGTTGTTCTCACCTAGACGTTTTCTTATTTGTCAAATTTACAAGTTACAGCTGAATAATGTATGTCGAATTGCGTATACGATAACTATATAATAATGAAGCTAAGGCGGGACGATGAATTTCTCGTTATTTCCCCATTTAAATACTTAAATTCAAGGTCACCTCGACACAAAATATATTATTCTGTTTCTAAAACATGTACTTTCGCTGAAGACCTATTACTTGCTGAATATTCAATCCAGTTTGCTAGGTGGCGACCCTTCAAACGGTCCGTTTCTTTAATTATTTTGTCCTACGCTGGCACTACATCTGTCTACAGCACTCAATAGCAAAACGATGGGCACTTATTCTGGCGGTCCTCTACAATTGTGTAAGAAACAAACGAAAGGACCAACGAAAAACAAATGGATCTTTGGGTGATAATGTTGTCGTTCTTCACTCCTCGAAGTTCAGGCCGGGTGAAAGACAAGAACACATGGCGGGTCTTGGAACATCGGACTCTGTAAAACGGAAAACAAAAGGTTGCTCGAAACTGCAATCACCATGTTGATCAAAGATTTCAGTTTTGCGACCAGTCAGGCCAGAAGAAAACGTATTCTATTTTAAACTGATCAAAGCACCAATTTTCAACCAGGGTAAAACACTTCGTTGGAGGGCTACTACATTGGGAACTATTGAAATACCATTCGATTTAAACGTAATCAAAGTGCGGTGGCTTGCTCATTCCTATGACGCCGCACGCAAGTCTGACTCCTGACCCGAGGAATATTTTTTTCAGCCTGGAAATACCCAACCCCATCTGAGAGCTCCAGTTGCCCCGGCGAAAAGCGAGAAGCGACCTGGGACCAGAGGCCGGAGCGGACGCAAATTTCGTCCGCACTTAAATTTACGATGAATGCAATCAGTTTAATAAATTTGCATATTTGTAGAAACAACATTCAATTTTCATAAAAGTGTGTCTTTCACAGCTATTGTTGCTTATCAAGGAAACGAAACAGACAATATTTCCCAGCATACTTGGTAGCATGTTGCGAAGCGTCTGCAAAAATGGAATCGTAAGCTTACCCACATCAGGAGTTACGCTAACAATGGCATGACTTGTGTTTAGTTATAGATTTTTGAATGCCTCAATTCTTATTTAACCAAAACATTGCTGGCTCATAAAATTAGCAACAGTAAATTGTTTCTTGTCGGAAAACGTTAAACGTTTTTTTGTCAGATATGAGTGGTAAAACTGGCTGCGGTGTACTGATTTCTGCCGTTGATTACAATAAAATCCATTTTTATTTTCCGAATAAAATATTACAGACAATATCTTCTGGCCCACGAAAGCACCATCCTGCTTGTATGGGGGGTCAGGCAACAAACGAAAATGCAATCAAAGCGATAAAGCAATAACAAAAATTTCACAACTGGGCCATAAAAACAGTAAAAGCAACACAACTTAACAGCGTTGAAAAGAAAAGTTATACAAATATATGACAAAAATGAACATTCGATATGAGAGAATACGCTTCATACATGGCAGGGGAATAAAATGTGACATATAGAAACAAAAAGCAGGTCACATATAACAAAGTGTAAATTGATTGTGCTACAAAGTTACGGTTCGCAGGTTTGGCATCATTTCTTTAGGTCTCGTTTTACTGGTCTATTCGGCGTTACATTCATAAAGCTCTCCGGAAATTTATTAAACAAACAAAGAAAAAGATTGTTGTTACTCTTCCAGAAAGGGGGTATATTTTTTTTAATTGCGAACCTTTCAGCGCGTTTCAAATCTCTTAATAAATTTGAAATTTAGGCTATCCCCGAAGTATTTTTTTTTGTAATTGCGACATATTTGAAAAAAGAACAGAATACTCAAGTTTTCGTGTTTTTTGTGTTTGTTTCAAATATACATTATGCAGTTCCATATGCAATGTTATTGATTCTGTGTCTTACTATCATATCTATCATTATTGTTTTGTATTGGAAGAAATGACCATATAGCGTCATGATATAGCACAATGACGACTCTACTTAAGCCTTCAATACCAGCAGACTCATCTTCAGACTTTTCATTTTATATAAATGCGCAGAAATCCAACGCAGCTTTCTCCTTTTAAATTCGACTTGTTTGTTCCATAGCACGTACTCGTCCACATATATACCGAGATATTTGACGGAGTCATCGAAGGAAAAAGGTTTACATTTGCAATTAGTGGACTGTGTAGAACTTGAAAATATGTCTGGTGACAATACGTCACGTTTATGAGGATTTTGAAAACAAATGAGTTGTTATTGTAACATTCACAGAAAT
>JAZHYW010039634.1:0-16686 GCA_037355805.1 Ixodes ricinus | reverse complement strand
GGTTCTTGTTCGAAAAATCTTTCAGTTACGCAGTTATACGCCTTCCAAGCGCTTATCACCCAGGCAAAAAGTGCCGAGTCACTCGGCTGTAAACATATGCGTGGCAAATCGTCGAAGAAAAATACTACGGATTCTCGGAAAGCGCTCCACAGTCCACTGGAAAAAGACGGCAGCGGGCAGAAGGCGATAATAGGAGTTGCCTTTTAAAACTAGAGGATGCAATTTTCCGATTTCATTTTTATGTGTTTCCTTTCAAAGCTGTTCCAGAAGTGTCTCAGTTTGTTTGTCTCTACAGTCCGTGTATTTCGCCGCTAAATTGAGTGGAAAAATGGACGTCACGTGCCAACATGACATCACGTGGCGCTATGACTTGACACTGACGTCACGTCACGTGACCACTTCACGTGATGCCCGGTCACGTGTCATGGTATAACACGAGACGTTAATTTATCCAGTAAATTTTGGATTGAAATGTATAAACAATATTCCACACTGGAAATAACTGTACTGACTTCCAAAAAATTTAAACAACCACACTCTTAATACCACATTACATTAATTATAACGCTCAAGAAAAAAAATCTCTCTCAATTGTTTTATTTAATTTAGTTTTTAAAAAGTTATAAATCATATAGTTTGGATATCGAGGCGTTTAGTAATTCGAGGTGGTAACTTAAATGTCTGCCTAAACTTTCAGGAAAACTGCTATCTTGCAAATGGGACCCTAAGATGAAAAATTGTATAGTGCGTATAAATTTGACGATGATCTGTTGCAACACTTTGCACAAAATTGCATGGGCTAATGTTAGGAACTATAGCTGAATGTGAGAGCTGTGGCTTAAATATTTATTAATTCATCGATTAACCAAATGAATTTACACCTCGCATAAATCTCATTTACTTTTGTTTTTATTATTATGAAATATAAAAAAAATGAGAAGTTGCATATTAAAGCTGAGGTCACAGTTGTTACCCGGTCGTTAAAGACAAACAAATCTGAGTTGTTTATAGTTCGGTTGTACTACAAGTGCGAGTTTCCATGGAAGAAACGTACTGCCGAACCATTTACGAAGTCCCTACGACTGAAGCACAAGCTGCAGTGTCTGGCGTTCATCTTTTCTTTTAGTGATTGTTTCATGACCCCTTCTAGGTCGAATACCAATGAAACGTAAACTATGGTCATCTCGTAGTGTCTAGCCGAGCTCCGCATTCCACGTGTGCGACCAAAATATTTCTGTACTCCATAATCTGCATTTACTCCGCGAATCAACGAAATGGGCGCTCGTACGCTCATCGATTTATTCTCTCTCTCTATATATATATATTTTGCAACGAATAAGAGCGCATAGATAACAAAGAAAAATGGATCAACGTTAAGGACTGTTTTGTTCCCCTTCAACCGACGCCGCCGCGTACTGTCGTTCAAGGACCACGGTCTATTCAAATAACGCGGTACGGGTTTCCGGTCTGCTGCAGAAGACAAACAGCCCCGCTTTGTTCGAGTGTTTCCCTTTCGGAACTGTTCGCGTGTTCGACCCAAACGCGCTTGTATTCTAGTACGCGTATCCAGAATGTTTGTAGCCCTCAAAGCACGAAAAACGATAAAAATTGGGCGAGTAGTAAGATATAAGTGCGCGTCTTGACAAAAAACAAAACAAAAAAAAAACATACGAGACTATTACGGAAAAAACAAAAAGCAACACCCCCGCGTGATCGATATAAGCAAAATGCATACACAGGCAAAATGATATAAAGCTACTATGCGCATGGACTTTCTTCGAATGTTTTGACGTTATATGTGCACTCGCAAAAGATTCTTGGAGTTGTGCATTGTCCCTAGATGCAGTCTTTAGCCCTGCAGTTGTTGGTTTTTTTCGTTTAACCGATCCAGCCAATGAGAACAGCCGGAGGTAAAGCCGCAGTAACACTGTTTATACATAAAATACAAAAAAAAACATGATGTTCTCGTGGACACAATGACAGCAGTATTTTTTGCAGCCACGCATGAGCCAGGTCCGAAGCGAGCTTGCTTCATACAGACGTAAGCTTTTAACATGCCTGCAGACGGTTGTTGTATGAACAATGTGACAGTCATACGATTAAGGTACGCCACAGACAGTGTCTGGAGACTGTTTTAGAGCGCAGCTCTTTGCCGCCCGTTTCCGGCTTGAGCGGCGTCGGCGTCGCCGTCGCCGTCGACGTAACCGCGTGAAGCATTATGGGACGGTTGCCATGATGACGTAACACGTGACGTCACGTCTAGCGTCACGAAGGTCACCAGTGGTGCCCTAGATGACGTCACCACGCGGTGCATTATGGGTAAATTTCACCGCTCAACCTAGCGGAAAAATTTCCCCTAAATTTAGCGGAAAAAATTCCCCGCTATATTTAGCGTAAAAACTTTCCCACTAAATTTAGCGAAAAATTTTTCCTCAAAATTTAGCGGAAAAAATTTCCCGCTAAAATTAGTGGAAAATTTTCCCCACTAAACTTAGCGGGAAAGATTTCCCCGCAAAATGCAGCTTAAATTTTCCCGGCTATATTTAGCAGGAAAATTTTCCCCTGAATGGGAAGTGAGCAGGAGAGGAGGAGGGGAAGGTACGGATGTGGAGGAAGGGCATACCCTCCTCTCCGTACCCTCCCCTCCTCCTCCTCAAAAGCTGCGCTCTAATTCGGGGTTACAGGGGATTGTAAACGTCTTGCATTTTTTGTATAATGCATTAGCAGTGTTACCGCACCTTAATGGTTATGGTGTATCAGCTAGGAGCAAAAATGAGTTCATCTAATTTCTGCCGAAACTGCATGACTACTGAACAGGGTGGATAATAAAAATGTATGTGATTTAAATCGTCGATTTAAGTCACCAGTTTTATAATGATGATTTCAATCAAATCTCCCGCAAAACGATCCCGAAATTATGCTGTGTTTAGCGTTTGTCTATCATTTGATGCTTTTTGTGTGCGTTTGTCTTCTATTATATCAAGAAAGATTTATATAAGGCTGAACAGGACCAAAAAGAAGTGCTCTTTTGAACAAATCGGAGCGTAGAGCTTGATTTCTACCGATTTGTTCGTCCGTTGCGTGCCATCCTCCTGCAACAAAATTAGGATGCAAAAGAAACAAAAACTAAAAAAGTATTGTCTTAATTGCAAGGATTCAGAACGAGAAAAAAAATCGTTTTTCTAGCCAAAAACAAAATAGGCTGTTTTTTCATAGTATAGCGAGAATTACGTCAAAACAATTGCTAAATACACTGCACATTTACAATATTTATTTCTCCCGCATTGTTATCAGAGATAAGACGATCAATCAATCTGCTATGCAGAAAAATACATGTAGTCGTAAAGAATCACTATTTTTCAATAAATCTGATTTAAATAAAATAAATCTGATCTAAAAAAACGACTAAATAAATTTAAACAAAAACATCTTTTTTGTGTGTTATTGCAGCATGATGCCGATTGACACGTCTCGTCGGTTGTACCAATAAATTAAAAACTCGCGATTGGCGTTTTGACTACATTGGGGAGCAGTCTATGCTCCGGAACATATGAGTTACGTTAGTAAAAAAAGAGAGTAAGGAATTACATTTACATTTACCAGTGGCTATATTGTAACTAACTTACAGTTACAATTACACTTCCATAAAAATGCCCGTTACCTCAAAAGTTATCTGTTACTTTCGCGGAATTACTTCAAAATAAACCTGTACGTAACGCGTTACAAGTAGCGAGTTACTTCTATTTAGTTACTTTCTTTTGGTAACGAGTTACGTATGCAGTTACTTTTTTAGAAAATGAACGAGTAACGTAATTACTTACTTTTAAGACAAAGTAACGAGTAACGGTATTTCGTCTCGTTCTACGTCTAAAAAACCTGGTTTTAATTCCAATCTGAGTATGCGTCTATTGACACAAAGGCAGCAGGTCACGCCGAAAAACACCTAAACAGCATGACAGTATAGCAACTTTTATCGCTGAACACGTCTGTCGATTTTGTCGAATTCTACAGCATGGACAGTCCTAAACCCGAGAACACAATATTGTTCGTTGGGTGAAACTTTCTGAAATCGTGTACACACCGAATGTAAACTCAGAGGTTGCCCACGCGGGAAGGCACAGAGCCCATTGTCAACTTCGAACTTTCAAAGTAGAGAAAACAAGAAAGAGACTGAGAGAGAGAGGGGAATCCCAGATCCACCAGCTCTCCCTGAGGAACAACATTGCCGTTCCTTCGATCGCGTCAGTAGAACGAGTGTTCAGCGTCACCGCAGATGTATTCTTAATGAAGCGGGGAAACATAACTGATGAAAACTTCGAGAGACAGCTATTAATTAAGTGCAACGACTACTGAAAAGAAAACAATAAACCACTAAACAAAAGCAGGTGTGTGTTTGGTTGTCAAGTAACGAGTGGCGGTATTTGGTTAGTTTTAGAGCGCAGCTCTTAGGCGCTCGTTTCCGGATTGAGCGGCGTCAACGTCGGCGTCGCCGTTGGTGTAACCCTCGTGAGGGTTACGAGGGTTACCCTTCGTAGGATCACGAGGGTTACCCTCGTAACCCTCGTGAGAGTGACCCTCGTAACCCTCGTAACCCTCACGAGGGATACGAGGGCTAGTTGCCCTCAAAAGGGTTACCCTCACAAGGTACACGAGGGTTACCATCACGAGGGTCACGAAGGTTATGAGAGTTACCCTCACGAAAGTTTCTAGTAGGGTTACCCTCACGAGGGTTACCCTCACGAGGGTCATGAGGGTTACCCCCTGAGGTGACGTGATCCCCTGAGGTCACGTGACCCCTGAGGTCACGTGACCCCCCCCTGAGGTCACGTGACCTCAGGGAGTCGCCTATCCCACAGTACCCTTCCACACTATCCCTCAGTACCCTCCCATCCTCCACATTAAGAGCTGCGCTCTAATCCGGCGTTACAGGGAGTTGTAAACGGCTTTCATTTTTTGGGGTAACGTGTACATGTCTGCTTTAAACCCAACTGTCTAAGCACAAAAGACAAGTGTTATGAAGCGTTTATTGTTGCCGCCACTCACGTTTTTCTGATCCTGAGCAACATCTGGCTCTCAATTTTCAAAAGTCTCCTCGTACATCTTGCCTCTTTTCTGGGTGTAGATTTCGTCCCCCACGCTCAACAAGTTTTCAATCTACCGCTTTTCCAAATAGGTGCTGCCACCTGAACGCGCCACTGGGTTCGAGAGTGAGTGGCTAGAAAACCACGCGCTCGCAAGGCCTACCGCTGGATCCTGTTGGCTCATTGAGACGCTTTGACTTAAATACGGCTATCCCAAACTTCGCTTTTGCTCCCAGTGTGGCTTAATTTACTAAATGAAGTTCATACAAAGAAGGCATACTATTACCTTAGACAGGAGGAAGCAAAGAGAGAGCGAAGGGACTAAAAGGACAGGTGCGCACAGATTCGCTGCACCAGCTCGTGCTCACATTGACCTTTTTTTTTCGCTTTAAAATGAAACGTTTTTATTTCGGGAGTTTGGCTAATATTGTTGCACGGAGAGTGCGGTTTTTGTTTCAGTCTGCTTCCTCCTTCGTTGTGGACGAGCAAGCTGACAAGTGGCAATAAAAAAACAACCATGCCACCAAAACAAAAAATATTAAGGTGAGGTTTTAGATGACGTGAAGCAATTCTTTGAACATCTGAAGAATGCTATACCTTGCGTTTTGTAAGTGCAGGTGACAGCGCTACTCCGGTGGAACCTACCCTTTAAAACAAGAAAAACATGATTTTTGTTTTGTCAATATTTAAAATCCCTGCTTTTTTTCCTTCGTGACTCAATAAAAAAATGTAACGGATTACAATCATTCCCATACATAAAAAATAAGGAAATTACATCACAATTACTTCTTGAAATATCAACTTATTCCGTTACAAAATCGCTGATGACTGTAAGCAATTACAAGTAATTTCGTTACTTGTAACGGATTACGTACATGTCTGCATCTGAGTCTCTAAAAAGTAAGAAAAAAAAACAAGCAAACCAGTTACACTAAAAAGAAAATTGTGTTGCTTGTATGACTAGGCAGCCTTGATGCTATATTTGCCTCACCGGGTGACTTGTCTCTTAGCAGTAGATGAGAAATTTTGCCAGAGGAGTACAACCGCTAACCTGGGGTCTTTAACGTGCACCACGTAGTAGTAATTACACGAACGCGTGCCGCTACGAAACTCATATACAGATCAAAACGAGCAGGGGGTGAGGATCGAACCCAGGAGGTTCTGCAGCGCAAGCTTTCGCTCCACGCTCCCAGCTGAATTACACTCAAACTCGGCAGAGCTCCAAATCGTATAAGTTTCACTTTTAAGCGCAGAGCCCAGTGGAGGCACGGCCCATTTTTATACCCGCGCCGTCAACACTTGCTCACTCGCTCCTTCCGTTCTCCCACGCACTACTCGCCCATTAACTCAAATAAAGGAAAAAAACACGGAGAGAGGGGGTGCGAGGGAGAAAATAAAGCAGTTACGGAATCTCATCATCGTTTGTGATCCCTTCGAGAGGGGACCGTCGTTACTCAGCAAAAGTCACGGCCATCCCCCGAGACCGAACCCCACCCACGGTCCGCGGTGGGTCACCCTCTCGCATCCTCCTCCTATTGGCGCCAATAAACTTTATCATCTCTGGCGATCGCGCAGTCGATGGCGGCCGGGGACTCCCACAAAGCAAAGAACTGCTGCAGCAGCGGCGCTCGAGGGAAGCTCGCGTGCCCCAAGATATATAATACGCGCATCGGCTTCCTGCCGTGTCCCGATAAGACCGACCCTCGGCTAGGACCCGCCACAAAGCCCGCGGCGGCACGTGGCGATTCGCTGTTTTGTCAATCTGAGAGCCGCCTCGGCAGGCCCGCCACCCCGCCGGAACGTGGCCGTAACTCCCTACGGCAGAATATTTATGATATACACACAGTGTGTCCCCCCAAAAAGACGTAGTGTTATTTATTTATTTTTTATTACCGGAAAAATAATTTACGCATCACCGATCGCGCATTTTTCGCCAAAATGCAACGCTAGTGGTTCGAACCAGATGCCAAAGTTTCAGAACCGTTATCTTATTCAAAAGTTACATCTAAGTTATATTCTTAAGTTATCTTCTGAAAATTTTCAATGGGAAAATTTGGCCCGTTCTTGGTAACTGGTGCCATTCGAGGGCTCAGTCGGCCCCCATTTTTCCCTTAGGAAAGAAAATCACTTATTACTTCTGAATAAGATAACGGTTACTTCTGGAATTTTGGGCGGAGAATGAGCGTCAGCTCAACCTTCACTCAGGTTGAGCTAGCTTGTCTTCGTTTTATGGGCTTTGCCGCACGACGTCGGCTCCAACGACACGTTTTAGACCCGACAAAGGCTGTACAGCGGTGCTGCTCTATATCGTAGGGTATAGAAAGTCAAGCTGCCCCCAGCCTAGTTTGTTCTATATTTGAGTTTTCTTGCCGTTACTTCATAAGACCCCCCCCCCCCCCCCCCACCTCCTCAAATCTCCTTTTACGGGCCATTAGCTCACGAAGGACTTTCGGCTGGACGCCACTGCTACCGGCAGTTGAGAACTGTATGCACAGAACATTACCATGAAGCGGACGTTTATATAGTTCAACTACTCTACTCAAGTTACTGTAGTTTAACTACTTTTCTGAGTAGTTTAGTAACGTCCAATGCCATTTTGATTTGGGTAATTAGTAGCTTACTTGAATTACTTTTTCCGAGCAACTTTTACTCAAATTCCAAATTACTTTAGAATTTTAGTGGTAGGTTTGATTATTGACAAACGTTCCTGCACAAAAAAGAAATATGTCGGAAGATCAGCTGATATTTACAAAAATGGGGAAGTAAGTGACGTAGACATGGGGAGAGAGGAAGGGAGGGTAGTAGTTTGAACGGTCCGAAACTCCCTGAAATTTACAGGGCACCCAACTGCAGCAATCCTGCTGCGAGGCGCGGGGAGTAAACAGACACGTCGCAGGTGAGGCCGAGTAACTGCGGGATTAGCGCCGGAGACTGACGTTTCTTTGTGTCCCGAAGCTCAAGGAGACGTAGGAACTCTTTCCCAGTACAGGAGGTGTACACACTGCATCCTCCCTCAGAGGAGGTAACAAAATGCAGCACCCGCTCTGAAGCTCATCAGGCGCGCGCTCTCGTATTGTTTGTGCTGTCTTTCGAGACGTCATCTGGTCATTTCTCTGAGTGAAGTAATAGCGGCTATAAGACAGATACTAATAAGTGCATTAGAAGTTGGTTGTGCTGTTCGTCAGCGGTAATAAAACAATTACTCTGCGGTGACTTATATTATTTGCCCCTTTTCCAAGAAAAAAACTGATGCACCTCCAATTTTGCTGCCCATTCCGAAAAAACAAAAAAAAACACTGATGGACTTCTAATTTCTTCTGGAGCAATTCATACCCGTTAAGAAAAACGCTCTATAGGGGATGAAGGGGCATTCTGAAAGATTGTGTTAAAAAGTACGTCTACTTTACTTTGAAAGTACATTGTTTTATAGTACTTTACTTCAAGTGCATTGCACCCGGTGTACTTACTACTTTACTTGAAGTACATAACCTTTGTTCACTTTGTGCTTGTAAGTAGTTTTTAGACGCGCTTTCCGCAACACTGTAAACAAGCAAAGACTGTCTACAAAATCAAGCTCAGGAAATGCTAAACTTTGAAGGAGAAATGATACGTCCGCAGTACACCATTGACCAAAACGAAAAAGAAATACAAAACATTTAGGCATGCAGAAGCAGAACAAGCTATTAAAGCATTTCAGTGAAAACACAAGCCGTCTTATATTCGGCTAGCAGAATTTCCCTAATGGTTCAAAACCTACGTACTTCATTCGTAAAAAAAAAATATATATATATATATATATATATATATATATATATATATATATATATATATATAAAAGTACCCTTTAAAGTAATTCGCTACTTTTTTCGGTAGTTAGTAGCTTACTGAATCACCTTCCATTTGGTAATTTCTAGTCTACTCAAATTACTTTCGAGGCTAATACTCAGAAACTTAACTTAATTACTTTTTTTGAGTAACTTGTACATGTCTGCCGCGAAGCTCAAAGCTCACACACGAAGAAAGTCTGTAACCACGAAAACAAGGCGAGGGAAGTAGTATCTGGAGAGTTGGTATCTTGGTGTTCAACAATGTGTGCCCACAAACAAACCAGCTTATCCTTTCTAAGTATCCATGCGTAACTAATGGAATACATCATATAACTTGATAACCACAAAGATTTTGTTGATGCGTGTTTCAATATCAGTTGATACAGTAATGGTTAGGTTCATAGTTTGTATATTTATGTGAAATATATACAATATGAAAGTAATGTCCTCGGGGAAGCCGACAGTTATACATACAGGGTGTTTCACGAAACACGGGCCAGATCGTTCCTGTGAAAAGTACGCATCGCACAGAAAAAGGGTTGATGTAATTGTGGTTCCCGCTAAAGGTTCAAATTTAGGGAGAAATAAGTGGGACATGATTAGATTAATAATTACTTTTTAATAATTATCTTTGTAACTAATAAAAATAAAGGTATAATATAAATGACGAACATTGTAAGCATAAATCAAAACTCCTAAATTCATTGATATAATGGAGATAAAAGGCATGCGCCCTTCTACTGCGCTCCGTAAAATACTCAGACGTGTTTTAAAACGGACGTGTTTTGAATCACGGATGTGTTATGAAAAAAAAAGGGGGGGGGGGGCTTAGGAGTTAACCCAGAGAACTTCAAATATAAATCAAAACTTGGGACATCATAACCTTTTACATCCCACGATAGAGCAGAACCGCTGTACAGGCTTTGTCAGTCGATAAAATGTTGTCTCCTTGGAGCCGACGTTTTGCGGCAAGGCCCCTATACCGAAGACAAGCTAGCTCAATTTGAATGAAGGTTTGTTGTCGCTTCTCTCTTAAGGATGTCATATGTTACGCCCTGATTTGACATCACAAATCAGTTGAACTCACTGTAAACGGTTAAAGAGAATTTAAAAGAAAGGTGGAGCTTTTTAATATTGACAGGCAATTTTACCGCATTTAGACAACTGACCTTCATGTCTGCATTACAAACAGCCCTAAAATATTCGCTGGGCATATTTTCTTGTATATTAGTAAAAGAGATTTAAACATTATCATTTTGATATATGCGCGAAGTAGTTCGTTGGTTAATAATTTGTGAATATGTGTCTATAACGTGCTTATTTGACGTGTTTTGTAACTTTTTTTATACAAATAACTTATTATAAAACATGGTAAAACAATTAAAATAGCACAAAAAAGACAAGGACAGGAAGTATACAGGACAGGCGCTAACTTTCAACAATCAAATATACATCGGCCAGACGGGGCGGTGCATCAATGACCGAGCACGGGAGCACGCATTATCAGTAAAAAATAAATATGGCTCGCATTTGCCAATACATTGCAACACGTGTGGCTGTGTTCCGCGACTTCAGCAGATAAGGATACTGGGAAGAAGCCGAGAGACGGTCGCTGGAGAGTTATTGGAAGCTTTCTTTATCAAAAAAATGTGGGACGGCATGTGTCAGCGACACTTCTATTGTACTGCATTGTAATAAATTTTAGTTTTTAATGATCGTGTAAAATATTAATTAACTTTTACGTGGTGCTGCTTTGTCTGTCATGTGTATATATATGTTTGCTTTTCCTGAATAAAACTAGTTGAAAGTTAGCGCCTGTCCTGTATACTTCTTGTCCATGTATTTTTTGCGCTATCTTATATGTTTTACCAAGATAAACCAACTAGCCCAACAACGTACCCTACTATACTTTATTATAATATTTAATATTATGTGTAGATGTCGTTAACGTTTCATAAAATAAGTCGAAAAATATTTCTACATACATATTTCGGTGTGAAATCGACGGCTCTGCATAACACCATAGCGAAAGCTTGTCAATCTCCATGCCTCGAGCTTCAAAATTGCATATCTCCGGAAGAACATTAGCTACGGCGTTCGCATATAGTTGAATGCTCCTCCCGAAAAAATTAAGTTTACCTTATCTTGTTTTTGTTTTGCATAAATATAAAAAAGTATGACCCGGACAAAAACAAAAGCGTTATACGCTATATTTTGCTTAACAGAGAGCACTCGCAGTGGCCCTTGGGTACTATCAAAAACCCAAAATATAGCGCGGGTTATTAACGCTGTGTGGTATACTTCGTCTCACTTTAGCATGGACTAACCGCGAAGGCTGTGCTAGCGCGAGCGGCTAGCCTTGACTGCCTTGACTAGAGCACATGCTGCACGAGGCCTCGTGCAGCCGCCGTGGCTTCATTCAAAGCGACTAGCTCGTGCTTTTAGCACGCGCGGCTAACAATAGTCCATACTAAGGTGAGATGAAGCATAGCTCTCTGCATGCCATCTGGAAATATCCGGATGGTGGTGCGTCACCTTATTGAAAGTGCATACATATATGCTATTAGCTGTGTACCGGAAGCTCCATCCTGAAGCGAATATGGCTGAAAACTTTTTAGAAGTTGTCAGAATTAAAAAAAATATATCATCAGCCAGAAAGAAAAAATGTTGCAGGATCAGAATCAGAATCAGAATCAGTTTATTTCGTCTATATGTACAGACGACAGGGGCATGGGCAAAAAGCCAACACATGTTGGCTTGACTGGGCCCCACCCCCGTTTTCTTGGCAGAGGCGGATAAGCAAATTGTAAGAAAATGTGAACAAAATCGATAATTATATAGCAGGAAGACGAGTAAGAAAACAAGAAAAACAAAACAAAACATGTAAGACACTTGTACCCGGGAAACAGAACACTGATATCATAAGGCACTATACAAAAATAAGTCAGCTACAGAAACATATTTTTGATGGCACGAGGTGTTAGTGTTTCTATGGTGAAGTTGTTGCTCCTTAGATTGTTCAATAATGATGGGAGGTGGTGTCTCAACATCTGCGTTCCATAGTTTGTTCTGCTGTATGGTACCTTCCAGACATCCTCATTACGAGTAGAATAAAAATTTATACTTCGTGCTAGACCAGCGATCTCTTGAAATAAAGGATTGTTCAGTTTAATGCCCGCTGTGTATCTTAAAATCATTGTGTAGTCATACAGGTTGGTAACTGGAATGATATGCAGAGTCTTAAAAAGGGGCTGTGTATGAGAATCATATGAGGCATTGACGATACTCCGTATGGCCTTTTTCTGAGAGACATGAAGATTGTTTATATTGGTTAATGTTGTGGTTCCCCAAACCAGATGACAATAATTTAGATGTGAAGAAAATAGAGAGTTGTATAAAAGGAGTTTAATCTTTACTGGAAGGTCGAAGCGAAACCTGTTAAGAATGCCAACGGCTTTCGAAATCTTGCGAATGAGACCTTCAATGTGAAAATCCCATGACAGATTTTCCTGAAAAATTACGCCTAGGGTTTTAGTACTAGGTACTATTTCAATGATGGAGGGCCCAAGAACAAGGTTGTAGTCGAAAACCATGGACTTATTCTTCGGTTTAAAGAGCACTGCCTTAGTTTTGGAAGTGTTAATAGGGAGTGAATTTACAGAACTCCATTTGTGAAGCGAGTCAAGAGTATGATTTGCGACTTGCGCGAGCTTTTCCTTATCTTGAGCAGAAAAAATTAACTAGTGTCATCGGCATATATAACATAAGTGGCCTCCGTACTAATTTTGACAATATCATTGATATTATATATTAAAAAGTAGAGGACCCAGTATACTTCACTGAGGAACACCGGCAGTTAATGATTGTAAACCTCAACGCTGACTGTCGATGACAACACACTGTTGACGAAATTCTAAATATGAAGCCACAACGTCAAGAGTTACCCTACGAAAGCCGTAAAACTCAAGCTTTTTAAGTAGAGTGATATGATTAATGCGGTCAAATGCCTTAGAAAAGTCCACAAATATACCGAGAGTGGTACACTTTTCTTCAAATGATTTCAAGATTATTTCTTTCTGGGTTAGCAAGGCAAGTTCAGTCGAACGCCCCTTTCGAAAGCCATACTGCGAGGGGTCAGAATAGAGAATTGGTTGCAAAACGAAGAAATTCTGGTGTGGATGAGTTTTCCAGGCACTTAGAGAAGACGGGTAAAATGGAGATAGGCCTGTAATTGGATTGATCATTCTTGTCGCCACCTTTAAAAATAACCACCACCTTGGCAATTTGCATTTGACGCGGAAAAGTACCCGAAGAAATTGCAACATTGTAAATGTGGGATAATACCGGTGCTAATAACTCCAGAACGTATTTGACAGGCCTCATTTGAATATCGTCAATGTCACTCGATTTACTATTTTGGATGGAATTGAATGTATTGAAAACTTCGTATTCGTCAGTAGGGTGAAAAAAGGCACTGCTTTCATTGCGAGTTTCTAGGTAGCTTGTCGACAGAGGGTTATGACTGCTATGAACACTGTTAGCGAAATAGTTGTTAAACGATTCTGCGAGTTCTTGTCCGCGCAAATATTCTATCGCCAATTTTAATTTCTAGAATGCTATTGTTTTCAAGAGATCGATTTAGGAGTTGATTTACTATTTTCCATGTTTTGTCTACTCTTGACATTGTGGCTTCATTAAATAAAGAGTGCAAATAATTTTTCTTTGCTTGCCTAAGCATTTTAGTCAGTCTATTTCTATGTGTCCTGAACTTTTTTGAATCACCAGGCTTTCTAGTATTTATGAATTTATAGTATAATTTATTTTTTATACGAATCATCTTGAGACATTCTTGGGTTACCCACGGCTTATGAGTGTTTTTCTTTTGTTGGATTGGTTTATAGTGAAAACTACTGTTATATGCTTTCAAAAAAAGATCTAGGAAATTGATATACGCGTCATCAGCGGAACTTGAGTTGTATACTGGGTTCCAGTTTACGTCACCAATCAAGGACCTAAAGGTTTCGAGTGTCTGAGAATTTATATCTCGAAACACACGAATGCCTGCAGGTGTATCACAATGAATAACATTGACGTTGCTTGCGATCATGAATATTGGCAAATGATCACTTATCTGGACACCAATGACACCGCCATATGCGCTACCTAAATCGGTATTGGTTATGAATCGGTCGATAAGCGTGGATGAGACACTTGTAACATGTGTTGGCGTTGTAATGACGTTGACACAGTCGTTTGAATCAAGGACACTTTTAAATGAACATTGCACACTTGAGGCAGTAAGCATGTTGACATTAAAATCCCCACCCACAAAAAGATTATACTTATTTGCACTTGAAAAATCTAGAAACTTATCAAAATAACACAACAAATTGTTAGAGTCTCTACTTGGGGGCCTATACACCACACTAAAAATATTTTGCGCACACTTCAGCGTCAGAATCTCAAAATCAGCACATATGCAAGAAAACTCAGTAACAAGTTCGCAGTCGAAAGTAGCTTTTACACAGATCAATATTCCTCCACCCCTTTTGCAATCACGATTTAAGAAAAACGTTTTGTATTTATTCAGTTTCAGTACCTCCTCCTCATTTTGGTACCAGGTTTCAGTGAGCATAATTACGTCGAACGAGAATCCAAAGTCTTGGAACAATGCACACAGTTCGTCCTCTTTATTACGCGCAGAACGCAGATTCGAATGAAAGAAAGATATCGATTTTCCTTTAGTGGATGTAAAAAGAGCGGTTATTTCACTCGGCGTAAGATGTGCGTGAGCAGCCATGATGAAGAAATAAGACTACAAGAAAAGATATGCCAAAGTTGCTACATCATCTTGGCAAGATCGCTAGTGCTACTGATATGGACAACCCGTGACTCATCCGTTTTCCGTGCGTAGATTTTCCCTCCCCTCGTCCACGCAGATTTCCACTTTAGTTCGTTCTTTTTGGCGATTGTCATGCCAAGCAGTTTTTTAGCTCCGGACACAAGTGTTCGTTGACGTAGACAGGGGCGCGTGTAACATGACCTAGATCGGCCGTTGATACCCGCTTCCTCCGCGCTTTGTATAAGAAATATAAGACCCCATAACTGAATTAAAGTGAGACAGTTCGTTGTACAACGTTGTGATTGAATGCATTTCACTGTTTGCAAACCACCAACAAAAAATGCACAGGGTCTCTTATGTTATCCCTAAGACGACTTGAAGGCCCAAGCGCCGATCCCGGTGAGAGCGAACCTGGCGAACCCGAAGACAGCGCGCTCTCTGACGACGCACTTTCGGCGCCGTTAGTCTCACGGCATGTCGCACGCCCCCTCTTCACCGCTGCCCGAACGAGAGTGTCCCCTCTCCCGCTGGGTTTGTACCCCGGCTGATTCGGGCACAAGTAACGCCATCTCGTAGTCCAGTGACGAACCGTGGGTTCTGGTGCCTTTCGTGGCACCGACGTGTTTTCGTACTTTTCGTGTCGTTGACATGTTTTCGCTTCATGACTTTGAAGGTTGACTGAACGATCAGACATATAAGGCTTTCGCCTTGATAAAAAAATAGAAGAACGCTGTGCACACACTCTAAAAAAAGGGAGTAGTACTTCCTCCTTTAAAGGAGGAACTCGCGTGTATCATATATTGCTCTACAAAGGGAGGAAATTTCCTCCTACAAAACGGGAGGAAATTTCCTCCCCTAACAAGGGAGGAAAATTGCCACCTATTTTTGCTCGTGGAGAAAACGTTCCTCCCCTAAAAGGAAGGAAAATCGCCACCTTTCTTCGCCCAATGGAGGAAACTTTCTCCCCTCGTGTAATTCATATAGCTTCCACCAGATGGCGCTCAAAACAGAAAAAAAAATGTTGGTGAAGAGCCAATTTGTTTTCCAATGTCCCCCACTCTTGAATGCTACATGGTAAACACACATACAACACTGAACACACATGAATACACGAAACACAACCAGAACACCCCACAACAGCAACAACGCAGCGACACCGAACCTCCACCCCTCTCCACGTAAGCTAAGTTCGCACTCTCTCTATATATGGCAGTCTTATTTTTGAATCCGACTTGGTCGGTGACTGCCATTTTGTCGCATAAACACGGAGAGACGGAGCAAATATTACTCGTACTTTATACATCATTTCAATTGTCTCTTGGAATAGCCCCCATCTCTTAATTCAACACCCTGATCAAATCAAATGTAGATCATTAGGCTAATTAACTAAAATTGAATGATTATCTTTTTTAATAAGTTCGAAGAATCATGTTGGCAATGCAGTGTTGAAATGCAGTACAATGGTGCTGAAATTTGCCACCAAGCTATTTTTTGATTGGAGTGCTCAGTGCCAGTGTAATCTATTTTAAGTTTTGGTGGGAGAATAATTAATTTTAAATGTTGCACAAGTATTTCAATGAAGTTTTCAAACAAAAAATATTACTGGTTTTAACAAGACTCGTTGCAACAGCAGAGGACATATCTTGGGTCATGCTTTGTCACCCGTATTAGAAGAAATTTAATATTGTTTTAATTTTCTAACCTGGATCGTTTTTCCTATAAAAAGTAAGTGCCGGGAGCTATAAGGACCCACGGACCATGACTTTGGTATCAAAGCAGACAACTAAAATGAAACCGTCTTTGGTGATATAATGCAACCGCTTGAAAAACACCACGTTGCCCAAGTCAGAAAAGTCAAGCAGCCCCTGTTGAGAGATTTAGTAGATCGTCCAGTCACTTCGGCAACTCTATGAGCAATCCGTTATGGGTATGGCCT
>JAZHYW010039629.1:0-14467 GCA_037355805.1 Ixodes ricinus | reverse complement strand
TAGGGTTCCGTGTTTTCGGTACTTATTTTTCTTCACATTCGGGGGTTATTTTTCGGTGTTTATTTTTTTGCCTGAATTCGGTGTTTTTCGGTGTCTATTTGTGATATCACGAATAGACACCGACCCACACATCGGGGTTTTTACCATATGAGCCCCAATAAACACACCAACCGGGGTTTATCGGGGGCGCTCTAGAAAACGCGACGTTCTATGCGTTATTTACTACTTATTAAGGCACATAGAAACAATTTCCAAAGAAACAAGCAGCGTCGCGGTCAGTTCAGTACGGTCGGTGCTTGGATTGGACACAAAGAAAGTTATTTATCAAAGATTCCTGCTGTGAAACTGCGGTTTTTCTTCTTCAAAGCAAGCTTCAATTCGGTGTTTTTCGGTTTTTACCGATTTCGGGAAAAACCCTTCGGGGGTTATTTTTCGGTGATTATCGGTATAAACCGAAAACACGGAACCCTAACTATAGGGTATCGTAATCGGAGTCATCGGAACGATCTGCTAAAATTCTCTATTGTCGAAATCGCAAAGCTGTAGAAGTCGTCATACCAGCTAGCCAAAACTTGAATAAGAATGCATATATGTACAGTACATCTAACTATTCCGGTATATATTGCCATACAATAGCAAAACAGTTGGTAACAGTAAGGTGATAGCATAATATATAAGGTTTAGATCAATATTCTTCCTTTGGTTCTGAACAGGTCGAGCCTCCGCTGAGACGTTGGTGAAAAGGTTGGGTTCTAATCCACGTTGTGAAGGTGGTTGGACAGCAAGGCTGTGGTAACTGCACTATAGGCTTTTTTTTTTTTTCATGGCAAACGCCACCAGGTGGTTCTCCATTCTTTGACTGACGCCTCAGAGAACTTCCGGTTTACAAAAAGAATGATCACCGCTGCATGGAATGTAGATTAAACGTTTAACCACCAATTTAACAGACGAACGCCAAAAGAACGAAGGAGTGCGAGCTCTGTCCAAATGTTTGAAGTATTCTTGTAAACCAACTTGCCTCCTCCAAGATGTAATATTGTACAGCCGAAGGCCCTCGTTAAATCTCCAACTTTGTTGTCCGAGTAGCATTTATGCTTTCTAGTACTGGTGACATAAGCAAGCTCAACAGGCTTGCAAAGACGGTGCGACCGGAAGTCGCTTAGGACGCAAGCGGCAGTTTTTCATGTTTGTAAACAGCAGAAGGGTCTATACCAAATGATTGACGAAAGAAAAGTAAATGCACTGTACGAAAACTCTTTTATATATGAAAGACTTGTACGCTGTCGTTGCCGTGGCAACTTATGCAACCGCAATCTTTGCATGCGGGGAGCGCTACGTGCTTCGCATTCTTAGCGGGGCTAGTGACGTCACTCCCCCTTCGTACTCTGCCGTTGCCGCGGCAGTCTTTGCAACCGCAATCTTTACTGAAACGTATGCGGGGAGCACTACGTGCTTAGCATTGTTCGCGCGCCTTATCACGTATCATGTGGTTTTGACACTTGTTTTGTGGTTTGCTAATTGATACAAGTGTCAATGCCACATGATAAATTATAAGGCGCGCGCGATAGTTTTTTGTCGACTACTGTTCTGTCGACGGGCCCGAAAAACCCCGACCAACGAGTCATATTCAGCTTATCTGTAATAAGAAAACGTTTTCAGTATATAAATATAATAATAAAAAAACAGCAGGACACTCATAACAACAATTAATCAGAACGTCGGTTAAAACAAGGAAATGTGTACCTTTCTTGATGCCATTCAAAAACGCACGGAGCACGGACCGACTGCAGTTTACTCCGGTGTTCTCTAGATAGACGTCCGCTGATGCCACGGGCATCAAAGGGCAGGGAACTAAGCCGCACTATGACCCCACTCACGAGTTTCACTCTCTCCTCAAGCCCCGAATCTCAAGTCTACGTCAGCCACCAATTTTGTTTTATTTGTAAAAACCTCTGCTTGGGATAAGATGCGTCCTGCTGGGGTAAAAACAGAAAAGAAGGAAGACTATTACCATTTTCGAAGTGCTCGCAAAAAGCTGACTCACAAAAAGGGTGACTGAGATGCAGATAACCTATAGCTGGATTTAACAAATAAAGGGGGCCAACCCTAGAAGTTGAACTACAAAAAGCAAGTAGCTTTTAAACCGAGTAGAATAAGGTGAAAAGCAAACGAAAAAATCCTGTTTTCTAAGAGAAGATGAGAAGTGTGCTACAACGAACGATGATGCTTGTGGCAATAACACCTTCACCTATTATCAGATCTCCTTTAGTGGATATTAGGGCAGACGGAGCGTTCTGTCCTGTTGTGACATTATGAAAATTGTCGTAGTCACTATAACCAAGAAAGACATTGGTGACATTATAAAAATGGTTGTTAATACTTGTCTGTGCGCTTACCGCCTCGAGCTTCTCCAAGAGGCACACAACCACTTGGTGTCCTCCTCTCCCAGTCTTCGATCGCAAACAAGAAAGAAGGGACCAAAAAGCGAATATAGCTCACCCTCCCCCCCTTCTCCAAACCTCTCTTTTCTTTTTTAAATATTTATTTGGATCTTCTGACATTGTTGTTAGGGTCTAAAAAAATAGATTCCAATAGATTCAGGGGCTTGGTGTTGTAAGGAAAGGCTTTGGAGAACTGAAGAGTGCCAAGCCTCCCTTGGCGCTGGTTAATGTGCGTGACAGCGGACTGTGCTCGACTTTACCAAAATGAAAACAATTTTTGTTTCTGTAGGGGAGGGGGGGGGGGCGAAAAATATGTAAGGATTTACAACGAATCCGTTACGTAATAATTATTCCGTTACAAAATTACTGATAAATGTAAGGGATTACAAGTAATTTCGTTACTTGTAACGGATTACGTACAAGTCTGTGTACATGTATCTATCCGGTCTCACAAGTTGTCTTCGGTGCTAGCACAGGCCGCGAGAACGTATAGCTTTGCGAATGCATTGTTTGTACGAGCACTCGCGCTCATACGTTTGTTGCAGACTTGGGCTCGTTACTTGAAAAACTGTAATGGATTACAATTACAAATAACCGAGCCTCAAATGTAATAGATTACCGTTACAAATTACTTTCGCTGAAAAGTAACGGATTACTTTACTCGTTACGTTACAAATTACTTTCACGTTACTTTTTCCGTACACTTATCCAGAAAACAATAGAAACAATTTTGATATTTTTCAAAAATGTTCTGCAACACTACTTTTTCATATGCCCGTATTGTGGCAGTCCTTGTAAAAAATATTGTATTTAAGACGACAGTGTAGGTGCACTCCGTTCAACTGTAAGCTGACAAGGCACCGAAAGCTGCAACCACACCCGCCATCCTGCTAGCTTACGGCCTCAGGAAATGATCTTTGGAATTGTGCAGACAAAGCTAGCGGTGCGCATGCTCAGTAGCAGCGTCTCCCTCCGCTGCGAGATTCGGAGCTAAAGAAGCGATCTACGAAAGCTCCCTTCTAACTCGGGTGCTTCGCCTGTTATTCACAAGAAAAGAAAACAATTGGTTCTGACATTATAATGTATAGCCAGTGCAAAATGCAGGTGTCCCAGCTTACCTTGATGTGTTTCCGTAGATTAGAGTTTGTTGTTCTTGCTGATGACAATGTGTGTGTTTTTGGCAAGCAAAGTATGCACTGAAACTCTAGGTTTCCGTTCTCCTTAATGACCTGAATTTTGAACATCTCATTAAAAAATGGCCATGGAGACGATGGACACTCCGTGACCGAGAACTCGACCAGATAGAAAAAAGAAGCGGCTACGGGTTATCGATCGTTTATCGGTTCTCACTTTCGTACCAATATTCGTGGAGGCCAGGGAGGGAAATGCATAAAGAGTGAGAGAAGCGGTGGCCATCGGTCTCACAAAACAATAGAGGATCACACCACTTTTACGTGTTCTCTCTCTCTCTCTGGTCAGCACTGCTCAGATGGCCTAACCCCCCCCCCCCCCCACTTTTTATGTTGACGGTTGACTGTAAAGTGAGGAGTGGACTCGACCATCATGCCCAGACAAGTAAACCAAAAGAAGTATTGTCCGTAGCCTCGAAGACGATGCTCTTAGCCTCGGGCCGGGCGCTTTTCAGCCGTGCCTCAAGAGCATGCTAGAATACAGTAGCGCACATCAAAGACAAAGAGAATTCGACCCCCTCGCACGAGGCTACACCTTCTGTTACGCGAGTTGTGAACCCGCCAATCGAGGGGCTACGGACCCGCGTTTGATGTCTGTGCAGGTGGCGGGAGACGTCGAAAAAGTTGGAAAGGGTGAAACGGTGTAAAAGACAAAAACAAATAAACACGAAGAGCTTTCTCCTGCCCGGGAGAAGACGAAAACCACAATGGAAGGCGACGGAAAGCCTATTTGGCGTTGTCTTACTTGATCTTTGCCTTTCGTATATTTGTACATGCCTTGCCCATTTTTCTAATGATTCTAGTGACCGGTCATACATAAAGTTGTGTTTTATTTTCGGCTACTCTCCCTTCCTGATGTTTTGTATATTGTTGAACTTGCTCGCTTTATGTTGCTGAATGTTCTGCTGGTATTTCTTTAAAAAAGTAACGAGTAATTAATCTGTTACCAATATTTTGTAACGAAATTACATTACCAATTACTTCCGAAAAAAGTAACGTGGCAATTACAAAATTACCTGATAAAGTAAAAGATTACAGGTAATCCGTTACTTGTAACGGATTACTTCTCAAGTCTGATTTGTTGACACAGGCGAAACTTCGTGAGATAGGGTATAAACGCTCAGCATTCTTTTGAAGACCTCGACGATAAGTATACGGTTTCTAGACAATATAAACAAACGCTCGAGAAGTTCTACTCGCGGCTGTGGGAGTGAAGTGGGGATGGCTAGGAGTGACTCTTCTTCATCTGAGGGCTCAGTTGGTGCTGCTGTTGTTTTATCGACGCAGTTCATCCTCACTCAGACTTTGAGACTTGTAATTGCACTTCAGAAGTTCTCCACTGCCTATGTTTTCCGAAAAGGCTCGTGCGTTAACATTTCCGCAAAAACGCCGGTAGCCAGTCACTGCGACGAATGAAAGAATCCCAGCGAATGACGAAACTCAGAAAGCGATTAGAACCTAAATGTGATGTGCGCAGCGGCAATTCGCGTGTCGTTTCACTTACTCGTTGCCCTAACTCATCATGTTATATATATATATATATATATATATATATATATATATATATATTATATATATTTTAAAGTTGGAACGTTGTCGGCAAACCATATACGCAAAAACGTCTCATGTTTTCCCAAGTGAAACTAAACATTTCACCACTTCAACAGTGTCGAATACGGCGATCAATGTCGACGACTTGTCTCCCAGCTTGAATAAATTATTTTTCATAACCCTCGCAAAGAAGTACGTTTTGATCTAGTTCAACTCACTGAACTCGTCATTGCCACTGCACTTCCTAGAAGAAGGCTTTTGTGTCATCAGTCGCCAGCGACTTCAACTCACACTCCCTTTCTTCCTTTTCTCCTCACCACTTATTCTCCTTTCCGCCGCCCTGCTTTGAAATTCCTTTCCTTATAGTTTCATTTTAAGAATGACCTGTTCAGCCTTCCTGTTGGACCAGATCCTGTTCTCTCCTTTTTTTTATTATAAAAATTGTGCCTTCCATACTCAGTCTAACTTGCATCGATGACGCTCTCCTGCCTGTCCCATGTCTTGCTTCGGTAAAAGAGCCAAACCGCAAGTAATGACATGGCCCCGGACGGAGGAAAGCAAAGCAAATCGTTAAATTGAGCCACACGGGTATAGCGTATCCTTTATTTGTCATTCGTTTACAACTCAGCGGAACGTGGTATTCTGTTGTGTGCAAACGTAGAAAATGCATGACGAAAATGTCGTGTGCTTCGAACACTGTATAATGGCAGTACGAGGACCCAAATGTTAAGCGAGTCTTCGTCAGGGAAGCGATCTGTACTATGCAGGCAACACGAGTTAGTAATCGCCACAACATATGTCAGTTCTGCAGAAACAATATACGAGCTTCCGGCGAATAAAATGGCGCACAGGATGTCATCATTGTGCAGCTGTTCGCCAATATATCAGAGAGCAAATATTTCGTGTTAACTTCGCAAGTACGATTAAGACGGTCAGCTGTGGCGCGAACTTAACACTGACACTGAGAACTGGCTGGCGGACAGCCGGCCGGCAGACCAGGCTTCCGCTAGCCCTATGTACATTTGATTGTCGGCGCGATTTGTTTTGCAGATCGTGGCTTGTAGCACTGCGTTCACTTTGCAAAGGAAGCAGTATCGCTTCTCGACATGATGACATGTGCACTGCACGACGCGGTTGGCAAAGGAACACGACATTGGCACTTCGTAGCAAATTGTTCGTACGGGACAGCGTTCAACACCAAACGCCAGTGCCCAAGTTCGTGCCACACATGAGCTCAATCTATAACGCTGGCAGTTTCGATACCAACCTCGTGCGACAAGAGAAAAAGAAAATCGTCGTTCGTGAGTTTGGGCTGTGTCGACCTCTGGGCGTACGGGTCCCACGCCGTGAGCTATATCATGAAGGCTTCTGTGAATCAAGAACTGATTTTACAGCCTCCGTTTCTGAAAATCTCTTCGGTAGCTCGCCCATGTATGTTGTTGTGAAAACAAGCAGAGGTTTTGAAACTGTTTCTTATTTCATGAATATGATAGTCAAGTATGAATCCTCAGCAGCTGCTACAACTGGCAGTTTGCGGACCGAGACGCTCTTTAAGATATCTACGAGCTGTATAAAGGTAACGTGAACACAGAGCAGAGCTTTCTACATGTAAGTAAAATAAAAGCATTTGGCCCTTAAAAAAAAAATCAAAACGTCATGCCCTATGCGTTTTTTTTCTAATTTTCTGGTTTGAAGATGACCATCCCTGGTTTCAGACGGGTGACGTCATGTGAGATAGCCGGTGCACGCTGTTGCAACGTCAGGTGGTAAATCCCTTGGCTCATATCTTCTTCTTGTAGGCAAATCCAGCGTGAATCACGTGAAAGATGCACGTTACCAGCGCTAGAACCTGAAGGAAAAAAGGCGTGTCAATAAAGGGATGAAGAATCGAACCGTGTGGGTAACCAAAATTTATTTCCGTTTTTACGGCAATCATTTAGGAAATTCAACAAACACCTGTGCGGACAGAAAGTGAGAGAGAGGAGGAGACGAGAGGACGTCAGAACGCCGGTCTCTGGTTGGAAGGATTAGTGGGTATACCTAAAGCTAGCTGCCTTTGTCTCCACTGCACTGCGCCGAACGCGTTCGAATGCGAAAGTCAAACGCCGGACGCCGGCATTGTGCATTCTAACGCCTTCGACGAGTGCAGTGGAGACAAAGGCAGCTAGCTTTAGGTCTACCCACTGATCCCTCCAACCAGAGACCGGCGTTCTGACGACCCCTCTCGTCTCCTCCTCTCTCTCACTTTCTGCCCGCATAGACGATTGCAAGCGGGGCGACTGGCCGCCGCCGTGTCTCCGTTGGTGGTGAGGAGGATATTCTGTCTTGCAGAATCTCGAGTCTGGTCGTCGGCCTTTAAGCGTCTGTTGCTGCCTCAACAACGTGACCACCCTAGTAGCTGAGCTATAGCACCATCTGATGGAAGTCGAAAGCCTAAATTGCGAGCTCCAACCGTCATTTCTCTACAGTATGCTGAACAAATCCCGTCCCGAACCATTTTAAGGGGATAAAAATGAAGTACCAAAACGAACTTCAAGAATTATGCCCGGTAAAATCACCCTGCTCGTTGACTTCAAACAATTCGAACGCAAGCATGTTTTTGTTGTTGTTTTAAGATTAAATGTTATTGGGGGAGTACGAAAAAAAAAAGGCCGTAAGCCACGTATTTTAGATAATTTTATAACAAATTATGTCGGTAATATTTTTTTCCTTACATGTCTTTCACTCTTTCATAATGCGGTTCAGTGAACAACCAGCAACCAACCTCTCTCATCGTCCAAACTTTACTACGCGGAAACGTAATAGTCAGTTAGACAACAGCGCATTACGAAAGTTTTAATTGGTCTTTGATCCTCCCGAGTTGTGTTATATTTCCTTTTTTTTTTTTTTTGTACAAGTCCAAACAAAATTAGTAAACTAATTGATTAATCGTATATGTTAGAAGCGGCTAAGATATTCAGTTGCTCTAAGCTTCACGGGAAGCCTCAGATTACAGTCGAACCTGCGATTGCTACATGACCGAAATCAATTATGTAAACGACTTATCTTTAACGGACTCAATATTTCGCGTTTTAGGTCAAAGCTGAAGTTTGGGAATAATTCGCGGGTTCTAATTTTCGCGGCGTGGTGAGATCTTAATGTAGATTCCAATGTGTTTACATTTTACCGGAATTGTTCGTGGGACCTATTTTTCGCGAATTGTAGGCGATTTGCGAAATTCGCGAAAATTAGGTCCTCGCGAGAATTAAGTCGTTTACATATATATCTTCTCAACTTACGCCGCTCATAATCTTTTTCTTTTTTTTTAATCAATATCAGTTCAAAATTTTAAAGCTCTGGACGACTTTCTAAGCGCAAGCAATTATACCATAGGTGAGAAAATCTTACCCTGTGATGTACCCTGAAGGCAGTTAAACAAGCAGGTTATGCCGGCAAAGTTCTACACTGTGCGCTGTCAATGTATGGTGCGCCAAGGCGGTCGCGATAATAAAATGCACGTTCTGCTCCATAAATACTATAGCATTTTATGCATGGCACTCGCGATCTTGCCGATGGCGAAGTTTTGCGCAAGTGATTAACATAAAACGAGAGTTATCCACTTCGGTAAACAATGGGCTATTTGCAAAATTCTTGCCAGCTATCATTATCATGCCATTCGGAGCCGCCATATTGTTTTTCTTTTTCCACATCTTCCAGCTGTGGACGAAACGCATCTGCATTTTACTCGGTTTTCATGATATTAGGAGTATTTATTTGTGCACTCAACGGGTTCATGTTTAGGTTCGGTTCAAAGAAGAAAACAAAGGCGGCCACGAAATTCTGGAAAAGGAATTGTCAGCAACGAGGTCGCGAGACTCGACACTCAAGCAGTGAACCGGGCCATCCAGGTCAGTAAATGGTCGTTATCGAAGACGCTGTGTGAAGGGTTCGCGCTGAACATGCAGCACGTGATCATATTTTAAACCTACAACTCCCACTTTGCCGGCACCATTGTCTTTCAGGCGAAACTATCGGTACGGGAACCCCCAATATGGCGGAACTTTGATAACTGATCATATACTATAAGTGGCGCTTTTCTTTTTCATATGGTCTATTGCTTAGTGGCAGCACTGTGCTTACCCCGGCAGCAATGATGACTCCACGATGTCCTTGGGCAATGCAGGATATGCCACCGCTCAGGTATAAGAAAAATCCAGCGATGTGAAAGACCATGTACTGAAGAATAAGCACGAAAAGCACATCTTAGAAAACCTTCTCATCGCTGTTTTAGCAATCACCATGCGAGACTTCGTGTCATTTAAAACTATACAGAAACTCTGATTTACTAAATTCGCTGCATACACATTCACGTCAAATTTACTTGTCATCAACGTATGGACATAATGTCATTTAAGCTGCGATGTCCGCTGTTGTAGATTACATCAAAGTATGGACATAATGTCATTTAAGCTGCAATTTCGCGAGTGTGAGATTACCTGTTTTATGCTGAAACCTGGGGTACGCATGACGCCCGGCTGCGCTGCACCCCAGGTTCGACCTCTTCCCTCCCATTCGAAATCCAGAATGATCTTGAAGAAAGCTGACGTTGACTCCTGCTGCCAGCTAGGCCATGTCGCTACTGGTACTCTAACTATGTCATTGGTTTAATTGATTCTTACGCCTCTTTCTACCTCTAGGAACTGTCGGTGTGGTCTCCAATACGTCCCTACATCTGAGTGCTCAAGACACACTTCAATGAAACGATTACTGACTTGAGAGTCTCTTCCAACTCCTTTATCGGACCCAAGGCGGAGTCTGTAAGGGAGGTGTCACCACTCGCGCGTACATTTGTTTTATGTTTTACCTCTTTTTATAAGCGACGTGACTTGTTGCTGGTGCACTCTTTCACAATTGCTTTCTTTTACGTTTTAAAGCAAATTGATTTGGCTTGGTTTTCCTATAGGCTATGGACGCCTTACACAATGGTGTCGTGGTGTTTCGCGGAGACACGTCGGTTTCTGCAAGTTGTCTGAGCGCACCACGGTACTACGTTATCAACATGATCCAAACTGGGCAATCAATCACATTCGAGTGTACCCGTCTGTATTTTGTTAAACAGTGATGATGCTTTTTTGTCTTCTTTAAAAAGTATTTCGTTGAATGGAAGGAACTGCTGAAAAGAGCTGATCTGGCACGAGTGTGTTCGAATGTTTCTAGAAACAAAAAGGGCACTCTAGTATTCTGTCGTTTGTCTTGTTGAACTTGCTGAAGAGACGGTCCTGCTGTTGTTGAACGTCTAGATCATTTTGGTTGCAAATCAAGAAATAACGCAGCTTCTTGGAGCTACGAGCATGATTCTAACTCAGATCGAGTGTTCACGCAGCTTGGCAGTGCTCGTCAGCATGTATACAGAGGGGAAGACAAGCAGAACTTTAAAATTCGAAACTGTTCAAAACCGCCCGCGCTCATGTCTGTAGCGAACAGAGACCCGCAAACATACACTTTGTCACCAATACATGTTTAAAACACAAAAAGACACACAGAACAAAATGCCAAGGCCAACTAAAAACAAAAAGTGACCACGAAAATACAAGAAAATAAGCTGCCACAATATTTTTTATATGAAATAAACAAATGTCCGCGTAACAAGAGTAAAGATACAAGAAAAAATAATCATGTGATTAGTGATGTTTTCAAAAGCTGAACACCGCGACACTTTTTTTTTAATATATATTCAAGATTAAACTTTTTAAGTTACTTTTCCACTCCAACATTGAGCACCTCACGCCTCAGAGAGATACTGGTAAATGATTTGAGGAGCCATGAGATAAATTTTGGGCTGGGATAAATGAGTTTAGCTTTGTACTTTACTAATCGCATATCGCTCAGTGGCCAAAAGAAAAGAAAAACAAAAAGATTTGAAAATATAGCAGACTATTCGTAGCTCCTTTCCTTCTTTCACTGTGATACATCCGCGGTACGTACCCAAAGCGCGTCAGCCGACCCCAGCTCACGCATTGGACACGAGCACTGCGTCACTCAAACCTATACACTCGTCAACAATCAATTCATCGACGAATACTTGGATTCGCGTTCGTGGCCAATGACTGCCGTGACGGCACTTATCACTTGGGAATAACAAGCTTCATGGTGCGCTTAAAAAACACGGTGGAAGTTTGGAGTCGTCGCATTCGGTGAAATACTAAGTCACGACCAGATGATTTCTCTTCTTATTGACAGATGTCCAACACATAGTCAGATACACACAAGTAGCGAAGTACAAGAAGCAGAATGTGGGGAACAGAAAACTTACAAAAAGAGTAGTTGGCAACACGGTTCCAGTCGCAGACAGTGCAGACGCCAGCAATATGAAAAATGATATGATCCAGAAGGTGAATGAAGTGAGCGAGAGGAAAAGAACTGAGCCGGTTGATAGCCAAGTCATCGTTAAAGCAAATACGATGATGCCAAGGACCTGCAAGACGACGAAACAAGTGAATAGGGAATTACTTTTCTGATCGGTTAATTCAATTGCATTAAACTGTCAAAAAAAACGTTGGTAACAGAGCTAATAAGAGAATTAGTTCCTTGCTCTCCTTTCACATTCTAAAAGCTCTGTACAATTGCATGCTCTTTACCGCGGTTACATGGAACTTAGAAGACGAGTAATCGAAGCCCGCTTCTACAGGGCTTTCATTGTGAAAAAAAATAATTTCATTTTTTTTTCGCTTAAAAATATTTAACGTTTGTACTGTATTACGTTGTATAACATTTTCGGGAAATAGATTTGTCCGTTCCCCAAAAACAATTTTCCAGTCATGTTTCTTTTCTTTTTTTCTGCCTTATTTTTGCTGACAGAAGAGGCTTTCAAAACTAAAGCATTCACCAAAGACAGAGGAGGAATTAACTTACTAATCGTGAGAGCTCAGGGAGTTTCCGGAGGAAACCATAACTAACAACAAAAAACCTCGATCAGAGTTTCGCGCACCTTGCAGTGAAGCAAAGATTCAGATCCATCCAATCTATCCTTGAGTTAAGGATTCTAACTTACATTCCTTGAGTCATTGTGTATTTCAAAGAATTCCATCTTAACTAGCGTAGCCCACCTGCTGAGGCCTCGTTTGACGACGGATTTACCACTCTGAACAACAAACTAGACGCGGCGATGCTGCCAGGGAAACGTGAACGGACCCCACCCACCATTTCGAGAGCAGTCAGCAGGCCACTGATTGTCGAGATGAATCCTCGCTGTACCGAAATGAACGACGTGCTGGGACCCTGGGTTACCACCGTGGTCCTAACCGTGGTGGTCGGCATGTCCAGATTGATGCTGTGCTCGATTTACAACAGAAAGAACGTTCGGCCGAAACTCGGCAGCTGATATGTCCGCTTGGTTTTCTATGCACTCTGGGGTCCAAAATTAGAGGAACGGCGGCAGCAGAGCATGCTCTGCTAAGAATAGTACCCTCCCAGGCTCCCAGGCGTAGGCCTCCTTAGCGGAAGCACATCGCTTCAGATGGCCAGCAAGCGGATTAACAGGACTCTCCCCCTCTTTGGGCGGAAGCACGAATGCTGTCTGGCCACGCTGCCGTAGGAAGCAGACGACACGACGCCGCACGACTTCGTGTTTTGCTTCTTGGGGTCTTCTGAAATTGGACTGATGAAAGGAGAGCTGTTGGTCGTTGAGGGGTGTGTACTTGCTAAAGGATGGTTTATTGCTTGTTGCTCCTTAATGGTAGCAATTTACAACGTCAAATAAAGACGGGAAAGGGAGGGGGGGGGCTGTTTGGTTGGTATTTAGCTCCTTATGAATGTCAAAGACTATAGAGGTACTGTTTTAATTTACAGCCAACTGTCAATATCTTGTGGTTTGACTGTCTTCAGATCAACCTTCCGATTTTAAATTATCGTATAAGTATTATCCTAACATAAATTCAGAAGAGCAACAAATGTATTACTTTGCACCACATTTACATCCGTCCAGAGGCCCATCAAAAGTCTGCCCCCCCCCCCCCCCCCCCACACACACACACACGCTCAAAAACAAGTTGGTACGCCGCTGGCTTTATTCTTTCTGCTGTGTGCGAAGGTGCTTGTTCTCCGTGCAAAATATCACTCACACGCTCGAAATCTTTGAGAACAAGTGCCGGATAAAAGCTGCCCGGCAGAGAAACAATATGAAGAGACACCTTTCATAGCCCACGTACTTTATTATTTTCGTTTTGAATGTTTTTATCCGCTCATGCACGACGGGGTCATTTTCACTATAGTGACAGGACTGGCATATTATCAATATATAAGCGTCACCGGAATGCTGGCGAGCCTTGAACACACTCTATATTCCTTTCGATTGTAATTTTGCTTTGAATCGTCGCCTGTTTTTACACACCTGCTGCGGAACACAGGTTTGGGACTGAAAGATGGCGAAGTTAAAGGGCCAGTGCAACGGTTTTAATGTTGAAAGAATTGCCAGTTTGTATGTTTTTACATTGTTTATACAAGCCCAAGTGACGAAAAACGCGTCACCTTTCCCCGAAAAACTGCTATCCTGCTGCGTAATCGCAAGGCAAAGAACGAATTATTTGCCGATCTGCAGCCGCCTGTGGCGGCTACGGGAACTAAAATGACGGCGTCTCTGGGGTACGCGGAAGTCAACGAAACCTGTCCCCCTCCGCTGCTACACTCACCATCAGCCCCGTGGCGAACCGTCCTTTGTGTCCATCGCTCGCCGCGACCTTCGACGAGGCTAATCCTTTCAAAGCTGACAATCGCGGAGGAAGCGGCCGGGGTCTCTGAAGAGAGGGCCCAAGGGTAAACCACGTGAACCCCCAGAATACGTCACTCGAAAGTTGGCGTGGAGAGTTGAGAGGCACTTCGACCTTCGATTTGTTTCATTTTTTTTTTAATAAGAACTAGCGCTTGCAAGAAGATGCGGTTTTCTGTTTTTCGTTCCATAGGTGACGCAGATTAATTTCCGCAGTTAATTGGCCAAATTCTGAAAATCGTTGCACAGCCCCTTTAAACCTCGTTCACTAATGAACAAAAATGCGCTAACTAAAGCAATTACACTTTTACAGTGTTAAAGGGACCATGAAATGATTCTGAAATCGAATTTCATCCGCCGGGCGCCGTAGAAGGTGTGAAAAGAAACACAAAAACGCAAAAATAGGGAGCCAAAAAATTCTTTGCTATAGAACTTTTAAAAGAAAACTGGACTCTTTGGCGCCTTCTTTCCTTCGAAAAGCTCTCTGCCTTTTCACTGCTATGCATCCGCGGAACTGCAGCACGTCAGCCGAATCCACGTCG
>JAZHYW010039628.1:0-129670 GCA_037355805.1 Ixodes ricinus | reverse complement strand
GCGCATATTGAGCCCAATTATTTATGACAACTGAAGTTTGCTCATCGATAGTGGCGGAATATTCGAAATAAGTATAGTGCAATGTATATACGTCTAATTGCCCATTTAGTATCTTAATGGGACCAAAACACTCAGCATATGAAGCTGCCGGATCCAGAGGGGGGAGGGGGGGTTCCAATGTTTTGTCGCCCCCCCCCCCCTTTCCTTAAATTTTAAAATGTAGATTGTGAGTAAAATGTGTAAAATTTTAGGGTAGAAAAAAAGTGAGGGGGACCGGGGGGGGGGGGGGGGTCTCTAATTTCTCATACGCTGACTCCCCCCTCGGGAAATACCTGTATACGCCCCTGGATGTAGCTTAATTGACATGTTGATTACTCTTTTGGTAACCTAGAGTTATTAGTGGTGCACTAGCCTTTAATTTAGCTGAATTGATCGTTTTGTTTACTATTTCTTATTAGTTTGACTTATTATTCATACAATTCAGCTGATATAAGTGCAATTGCAGTTTGTGATTACTCTTCTGATTACTCACGCTCTTATTGACTCATCTAACTTTATTTAAAGCTTAGTGGAAGTATGGCTTGCACTTCTAATTACTTCGACCTATTAATAAAACAATTTGCATGATGAAAGTTCAACAAATACATTTAAATTTTAGTTACTCTCGATTACTTCGAGAAATTATTAACAAAATTATAACGTGGTAGAAGCTTATTTGATCTTCTGATTACTTTTTGGTTATATAGGTATGATTGACACATAACTTTATCGAAGCAAAATTTAAATTACTCAGTGCTTCGAAATGTTATTGACAAATGCGACAAAATAAAAGTAAAGTTAAGATTTGGATTACTGCTTTGATTACTCAATGTTACTATTCACCCAATTGACTTTAAATTAACAAAATTAACTTTGTGGTCACTTTTTACCTTGCCCCGATATATTAGAACACAACTGAGTTTATATCAGCATTATTGACATCTTGATTACTTTGAGCTCAACGCTGAACTAACTGCACGCTGTCAAAGTCAACGCCGTAGTTTGACAGTTGTAAGTATGAAACGGATAAGCCCATCTAGCTTTGACATAATCCTCACTCTCATTATTACTTTGTGAGCTTTTTACGTCCAACTGATTTATTCTCAGCTCGGTTACCATTATGATCACACTTGATTACTTCGACTTACCTTTGACCTAATGGAGTTTCATTCGGCCTAATTGACATCATGGTTATTCTTGACATTACTTTAAACAAATAATAGCCTGATTTATTATGAGCACGAGTCACATTATGATTTCTCTTTGCATTACTTCGAGTTACTATTGATCCAGTGGACTTTAATATGCCCTAGAGTGACATCTTGAATAATTGATAACTGAGCTCATATTCATTCAACTGATATGTTATGAGCTTAATTGATATTATAATTAGTAGTTTGATTACTTCGAGTTGCTAATTACTCAATAAAAGGTATATTGTTTCCTGAAAGCCTCCTGCTTTTCATTCGTAACAAATTTAAAATAGTTGTTTTTGATTATGGTAACGAACGTTTACCTCACATTTTATCTGATGCTCGGGATAATGGTGACGTCCACATCGGGCGATTTGTTTATTCAAGACGTTACACCTAAGTCTGGTAGACATTCTTAATCGTTTTTGAAATATAAACGTTTGCTTGACTTGTTTATTTGTGAATTTAGAGAAATTGGACGCCATGTTCGGTCCCATATCTGCAGTCATTCAAGGGTGTTGAATTTTTTTAATACAGCATTTAATTTATTTTAATTATTTCCACACAAAGACCCATGTGAAAAAAATCTGTCACAGACAGCTTCAGAGCACAACCGGTCGTTCTTGAGAGTGCCTAGGGCTCGCATTATGCGATGTCGAAAAGAAGCCATCTATGGAAGTCACCCGAGTTCAGCGTTGTTGATAGTAGATCGCATCAGTTTCAATGGAGACCTGTCTACACAGATTCATGAAATCGTGCCTAGCATTAGACTTCAGCCAAACGTACGTGAGATCATGCACTTCTCTCGGGCCTTTTAATTTTATTTGGCAAAGTTTATACAAAGACAAAATTTCATACTGTAATTGATGAGCCTGTCACTTATCTCATGTGCACGTCGTAACCAAATGTCAGTAAAACAAATAGTTCATTTTCTAACGCCAACGTTGTGAAATGCTGTTAACAAGTGTTTTGGCAGGGTCAATAGCTAAAGGAATATCTTACCCGACCTAGGACGGACTATCGAAATATTTCTCGAGTACCTAATTTCTTTAAAGAAAACAGCCCGAGACAATATTACTTCTTTCTTAGAATATCTGCGTTATTATAGGATACATTTCGAGCCTCCAAAGTTCACAAAAAGTTGGTGTCCGCGAAAATTACAGTGAGCAGCGAACTTGCGGGTTCATGTGTTTTTCGCGATTACGGAGATTTTTAATCAGGTTGTGCACCTGCATTTTTACTGAACATCAACTCGAAAGTTGATGTACAGTCTCTTCATTAGTTTATTTTGCTGGAAACTAGGGTCAGTTGGTATACCGCCGTAGACGACGGCAATCCTCTTGTGCATCATAGTCGCTTCGACGCCGAACCTGACCGCTGAAAGTGACCCCCACTCCGTGTGTGCAGGCAATGACGTACCAACTTGTTTTTGAGACGGGGGGGGGGGGGGGCAAACCAGACCCCTCTCCCCCCCCTCCCAGGACCGGGGGTGGTGCCCTTGGACTTGGTATCCCTTGGGCGCCGCCGGCCAGTGTTTGCCGTGCCCAGGGGCGGTTGTTTCAGGGGGGCAAGACACATGCCTTGCCCCCCTCCCCCCCACACTCTGACAACTGGGGGTGCAAGCGCCCCCTTGACCCCCCGGTTGGCACGCCCATGTGTGCAGGAGTTCTAAAGACCCCCCCCCCCCTGATCAGTGGAAGTGACCCCCAACAGACCTCTTGCAAAACGTACAGCGCCACGGCGGCAGGAAATTTTGGGAACCCTCGGTAGTGGGTACAGATCACACGCTTTCTGTTTGTGCCTCAGCGACTGCGCGCGCGTCCCGGCAGCTACTGCCAGCAGCCGTTGCAGCCATCCGCCATCCCGCCCATCCGCCGAGTCGTACGTCGTTGGCGGCGTACCGTATCTGTGGCAGCGTAAAGGTATCGCGACAGGTGAACTTATTTGAATACGTTATTCGTCGTAACTTATCTTCACGTACTGAAGTGTCACCGAATCCATTTAGTATGCACCGCAACCGTGGCAGGTTTCCACCAGGTTCGACAAGGCGTTGGTGCAGCAGACGACAGAGCCGGTACAAAGGAGAGGGATGCGAAAGGGGCAGCCGTTGGCTCGTCGCTCGCCCAACTCGGCTGCTCAAAAGTTGTTGCCGTGGTAACCTGCACCTGCTCGCGTATGCCATGTGGTCACGTGGTAGCGGGAGTTAGGGGCGTACCGAGGACTCCCATAATTCGTCGCGCGGCGCGCGCGGGTTTTGAGATTTTTACAAAGGGTCTATTGGCCGCCGCCATGTTGCACATTTTTGACCACTAGACACGTGACCTTATAGTTTTACGTCTACAATTTAACGAAGTACCGCGCACAAATAATTGCTTATTGATCTTTAATAACAGTACCGACGAGATAAGTTATGTTTCGTTTGTGCTTTTACGACAAAAACTCGCGCACCTTCGCGATGCCTCCGCTAGATGCCGTCAGCCGCTGTGCTGTATTTTGGGTTTTGATCGGAGCTAGACACTGATCTCTCGGAAAACATAGTTTATCATGTTTCTTACAGCAGTCGCATTACAAATTTCAGCTCAGTTTTGCGTAAAAGCCTCAGGATTTGGTACGGTCACGTGTCTAGTGGTCAAGATTGTACATGGCGGCAGCCAGGTGGGGGTCACTTTTGCCTGGTGAACGGGATACCAGTTTATCGCCCTAAGCCCCTCGAACTTGTTGATTGTGTGCTATAACGGGCACATTTCACATAAACACAGCCGCGAGCGCGCTGAAACTGAAACCAACCAAATTGAAGCCACCTAATGGCGGCGAGTGCGTCAGCGCCCTCTATCCGCCGATCGGGTAACCACTGAGATGAAAAGGTCTTTGATGAAAGGTCTGCTTGATAATAGTCGAGGTGAAGCACTGATGATCAACAGGCCACAAAGCAGGAAAAGCTGTGTGGTCTGTTCACAGCACAGTGACTACAGACACATCCAGAGGTCATATTACACTATACAATGGTACTAGAGAAAAATGGCCGTCTCCATCCTGAAAGTAGAGTCAAGACTGCAAAGCGATGTCAGTCAACGACATCATGTCAAGGACAAAGAAGAAACGGGATAGTTCGGAATATCTACTGGAGGCGTCTTTATTAAATCCCCACAAAACGGCGCCCACAACCCCAATGCAACATCCGAGCTAGAGGATGTCCTTGCTTCTCCACAGTACATCTTCAATCATGCAGCAAGAGCCCTGGCAGCCCCAAAAGTAGCAAACATAAACAAAAACGTAACAACTCGCATCCTTTGGCAGGGTGTAATTGGGGACATTTCTGCTCATGGCGACATCAGCATGCCCCGGCTTCTTGCAAGACTCGTCTCTCGAGGCTGTAGTCGTACTGCAACTGAAGCAAGGATGTTGCAAGAGTGCGCACACGCCGCAGTGTCATTTCTACGTCCCTTGATCCCTGGTAGGCACCAGAAGCAGCGGCTCCTAGCACGAAAGGCACGCCGTCCAGGAATCCGCCGTGGGCTGCCGTGCTGCCCTTATCACCACTCGAACGTGCCGCTGCACCTTGCATGTGTTCCAGTTGTGCCAGTGGAGGATAGAGCGGGCCACCCTGCAAAAACCCGTGATGACACTACAGCGAGGTCCGAATAGATCTAACCCAATTTAAATAAATCTCAAAAATCAGTTTTGCATGCACTGACATTGTAATTTAGCAATGTGCCAGCGGAGGGTAGAGCGGGCCACCCTGCAAAAACCCGTGATGACACTACAGCGAGGTCCGAATAGATCTAACCCAATTTAAATAAATCTCAAAACCAGTTTTGCATGCACTGACATTGTAATTTAGCAATGTGCCAGCGGAGGGTAGAGCGGGCCACCCTGCAAAAACCCGTGATGACACTACAGCGAGGTCCGAATAGATATAACCCAATTTAAATAAATCTCAAAAACCAGTTTTGCATGCACTGACATTGTAATTTAGCAATGTGCCAGCGGAGGGTAGAGCGGGCCACCCTGCAAAAACCCGTGACGACACTACAGCGAGGTCCGAATAGATATAACCCAATGTTAATAAATAAATCTTAAAAATCAGTTTTGCATGCACTGACATTGTAATTTAGCAATGTGCCAGCGGAGGGTAGAGCGGGCCACCCTGCAAAAACCCGTGATGACACTACAGCGAGGTCCGAATAGATATAACCCAATTTAAATAAATCTCAAAAATCAGTTTTGCATGCACTGACATTGTCATTTAGCAATGTGCCAGCGGAGGGTAGAGCGGGCCACCCTGCAAAAACCCGTGATGACACTACAGCGGGGTCCGAATAGATATAACCCAATTTAAATAAATCTCAAAAATCAGTTTTGCATGCCGTGACATTGTAATTTAGCACACAATGGCCGCCGTTTGGCTAATTTTGCTTCAATGAACAGTTACAACTAAAAATCCTAATTTTCCTAAGGGAGTTATACCTTTCTTTTTTTGTACCAATGTAAAAAAAAACTGTGGGTGTGGGATGCTCAATTTAACAAAAACAGAAAGGAGCAAAGAAAATCATTCTTGCTTTGTGTTAACTCTTTGTTTTGTGCAATAAAATGCCCAAAAAGCCCACAAGAATGATTTTTTCTCTTTTAACCTAAAAATGCTTACTCAGTACTGAGCCATAAAATTCTTTTATTTTTGTGTGTGTGTAAGTTTTGATTGGGACAGGTGTTTCCTTTAATATTTCCACAAAACAAATCCAAAGCTGATTTTTGTGCTTTATTTAAAGTGGGTTAAATCCAATGTTCTTAGATCTATCAAGCACCACAAAAAAATCAACATTCGAAAAAAAAAAAATTTTTTTGTTGTTTGCATGTGAGCAGGTGCAGGCAAATAGCGTTTTTAGTGCCACCGGCATCAACGCCTTCATGGGTAACGAAGAATTGTTTTCAAACTACGCTTTTTGCGCCGAATTTCGAGGAAGCTTTATGTTTATCATGAAAACCACGATACAATGACTTTCCAGTGCAGGTAATGGGCATCCAACGTTCCACGAGTTCAGCCACTTTTGTCCATAGGGCAGGCTGATAGTGTAGCGAGCGCAACCAAGCGCATGCGCCAAAATAAGGTGCCAGGCGTTCTAGAAAGCTTGCCAACTGACTATGATCTAGTGATGCTGGGTCAAATCCAGTGGGCCAATGCCGTGCAACTATCTGATGCCACAGTCAGGCACGTAGCCAGGGGTGGGGGGCCCATGAAGCCAGGCCCCCCTGCCCCCCGAAATCTTCCATTTTGCTGGGGCCTCCTGTCCCCCCTCCCCTCATACAGCATTTTGTGATGAGTGCTGCGCCCCCCTCCCCCCCCCCCACACAAAATCCTGGCTACATGCCTGGCCACAGTCACAGGGTAGTGAAGAGAAGACACCATGGTCACCTGTTAACGAGGATGATGGTCAAAGAAGGCAACTCTGAGCAACAGAAGTGCTGCACCACAGTACAGCAGGGCACTCAGACGCACAAATTAGAGATCAGGTGCAATAAATGTGATTGTCGTATGTTGCAGACCCACGGTAATTGATGACTAGATCGCGCTACCTGTCCAACAAAACACTACATGGCCCCCATACACATTTGCAAGTATGGCCCCTGGGTACCACCATCTTGCGATAGTCAAGTCGGAATGGATGGATGGTACCTAGCCAATTAACTCCTACTTCACTGGATGGATGGTACTGGCTATACCCTTTGTATCGGGTGGTAGCTTGCACCACCTGGCCTAGGAATATTTACGCTCCCTTGGTTTGCTAAGACAAGGCAAGGCAAGTCTTGCTAAGGCATGCCCACCATTACCAGACTGGCACCCCAACAAAGCAATTTCGACGCATAGTAGAAAACAATTCAAGCGTGGCCGCTTGCAAACGTCTACAGAAGGTGTCGGGCAAGGTAAGAGGCGTGGAGGGTTTGGAGGAGCTCACAGGGTAGGGAAGGCGGCTGTAGTCCGGGGCCCTGCTTTCCTCGGCCACGTTGCCGTACACCACGAAGTCGCCCACTTGGGACTCCCGCACGGCCACCTGGTCCCCCTGTGGCTTATTCTTCCCGAAGATGCTGCCCAGGGCAGAAAACATGGTGCTGCAAAGAAAGTCCATTTCCACTCACGGCATCCCAGAGCGAAAGGCAAATCGGCATAACTTCGTCCGACATTTTCAGGGGCTAACTGGCCAGTGCATAGGATGCAACATCAACCCGCTGCTCACACTTTGAAATCCCCGACTGCAGCAGCAGTTTATGTAAACTTGACCCACAAGGCTGGCGCCATTGAGAAAAGATGCGTGAAAATAGATTGGGGAAAATTATTGTCCATCATATTTCTATGGAAGGTTATACTGTCTTGAAGGTGCCTAGAATTTTGCCACGAGTGTTAAATTCACTCAGCACAACAAAAGTGTCAAACAATGTTTTATTTATATATATATATATATATATATATATATATATATATAGAGAGAGAGAGAGAGGGAGAGAGAGAGAGAGAGGGGGGGGTTTAGTCTCCTACTTCTCAACCGCGATAACTAGTGTTTGGAAAAGCAAGACATTTTAAGGGACGGAGTACACATTTTCTAAATTCCTTGGGATTTCTGATGGGAACTGCTTCTTGCTGAAGCTTCGCAGGCAATCAGCAAGGCTGTTCAGCACAGGTTTCAAGTTGATAAGTCAACCCCATGAACAGAATGCTTCTGCATAGCTTCGAGTAGGAACGGCCCTACACCATTTGCCGTGGCGCCTCGCCTCGCCTCCTCCCCTCCTCCCTTGCCTTTTATGTCCGGCGGCGTCCCCTTTGATGGCGCCCTGGGCGATCGCCCGCCCCTAGAGCCGGCCCTGACTGCGCGAACAATCGATCTTGCGTAAAGTTCGACCACTGAAGCTTGCCACAATGCTTCCATGAGCAATAGTGATGCAATTAAGTACGCACCCTTTTTTAGTCGTTCCAACGCTTGACAAGGCAACAAGGCGTTTTATTGGCGCAATCGGCGAATAATCGATCGAACGACGTTTCACCTGCAAACGCGAGTAAGCAAAACGTGAGTCACCGAAAGGCATGTGTTACTATTCGAAAGATGAACTCATAGAAGACGACTCATTGTTTCGTCTGCGTTGTCTGCCAGCGATGTTATCGTATTTCGAATAGTAATATCAACACGCTCGTAGAGTACCAGAAACGTACGCGATCAGCGCTGCGCAATCGGGCTGCAGTGACACCAAGGAACACAGCAACGGTGCAGATCAAGAACGCCACAGATTACATAACACCGGTGCAAACTATTTCCGACAATGTCACACAACCACACAAGACACAGGGAAAAGACATTTCGACATCGCCTAAATTCATGGCTGGAGAGCGTGCTCTTTGATCGGTGTGTCAACGGCGGAATGGGCGGAACAACTCTAATCAACAAAAGTTAGGGCGCAAACTGGCTGGTTGGTGATGGTCGAACATATTTCAAGACAAAACCCTGAGACTGGGGAAAAACGAAGGACAACATAACACAGTCTGAAAAATTAGACTTTGTGTTGATGTATTGGCCTTCGTTTGTTTCCCAATCTCGAGGTTTAATCAGTTCCAGGACATGACAACTGATTCTAGGCACCAACAAAAACTTTATGAAAAGCGATCATCACTGCCTCGGTAAAAATCAACGGTAAAACACGCAGAGTGCTTACCTCAACAGCTGGAAATGCCTTGCTTTCTACCTGCTATCCTACGCCCTGCGCACGACTAAAAACACGACTGGCATGGATGTAACGTATTTCAGACCCTGGAATTTTCGTACAAGGGAATTGAAACGAGGTTTCGCCTGCTGCGCCAAATATCGGTGTGTGTTCGGAAGCGCTATTACTAAAACATTATTTTAGAATTTAAAAGAAAAATGGCACAAAACATGTTTTGTTTTAAAACTAATGACAACTAATGTTTTGACAATGTGCGATGTTTTTTTTAATTATAATAAAGAAAAAAGATTATAACTAAAGCATATGTGCAGGCTCTCCAGGAGCAGGGAAAAAACAGGACGGGTCCTGTTCCCCCCCCCCCCCCTCCGCTACTGGGTTAACATGTCAATAATATTAATTACATTTGAAATGAATCAAATTAAGACACTGTAGCGCTGTTGATGTGTAGATAGTGGCGCCACTCTCGGTTGTATCACAAAACTTGACAATTTTCCTGTCCTAACTGCGCTGGCTGGATTCGGACTGGATCGCTGGACTGGATACGAAGTCAGCTGGTTTAATATCTGACCAAAATCTACCTTCTCTCCTCTACGATTTAAAATAAATAAATAAATGGTTTATTTTATTATCTTGAAACGAACTTAGAATACTGTTTGACGTAATATTAAGCCTCGGGCATTATTAAAGCAGTCTAGTAAAATCGACGCTGATTGGCTACGAAAAGGGCCAAGCTGACATGGGGCCGTGACGTCAGATTCATGGCGCTGGGACGCCGAGGCCGAGAGGATTGACATCGTTGCAGCTCGGGAAGCTCTTGCTGTGTCGTGCGGTTTTCCGATGATCCTCAATGTCTCCGTGACTCGCGGTAGCATGAAATCTGAACTGCTTGGCAGCGAGCGCCTGAAGATTGAGAGTCGTAAGCTGCCGGGGCGCCGAAATATGTCAAAGGGCATCTCGCTGGTGAACGGTGTCGCGGATCATGCTGTGGTCGACGGTGATAGCATGGTGCGGCAGGTGAATCTGGTGGCCGCCTTCCATGATCACATCTCGTGCACCAAGTCGGCCGACTACATCGGCGACTCCGGGCAGGAGAAGATGACGCTGCCCTGCGAGACGGACCACTTGTACGCCAACTGCGGAGAGTCGACCAAAAGTGCCGATGACATGGATGTGGAGAGGCTACGAGCGATTGTGCTCCTTCACACGGATCTTATACAGCACCAGCAGGAACAGATCTTCAAGAAGGACCGTCAGATGCGACAGCTGAGAGCAGAGCGAGATACGGTAAGGAATCGACATTCATTCAGGGGGGTCCTTCCTCGGCTGGTACTCTCTTCTCGCGCGACGATTCTTTGAATGCTGTGCGAGACATACTACCCGCGTGTGTATTTTTATTGCAAGTAACTCTCAGGTCTGTCGGCATTCTCCCTCGTTAGCAAAAGAGTTGCAGGATTTGAAGCGCGGCGATACAGGAAGCGCAACTTTCCAAGAGGCGGGGTGTTGTACAAGTCGCTCGAAAGCAAACGTCGCCTCCCGCGTTGTCTGCTTTGGGTTCGTTTGGTTAGTTTCGATGTTGGTTCGGGTCGGGTATTGCGAGGCGAACGTGGCCACGAACGTGTGCCGAGGGCGGACTGTCATTTCAAAGTACGGAAAACGCAGACCGCGGTTATTTGTTGGGACGGCTACTCGCGGCCCGTAATATCGGGACCACGTGATAACGCGGGAGTGATTTCCTGCCCACCGAGCGTTACCGAGGGTTGCAGCGTCAGCTTGCCTTCCGTCTGCAATCGGCGCTCGCCAAGCTTCGTTCTTTGCTTCACTCGTCTCCGTGATTGTGTTGCTGTGTTGCAAAGACCTTACGGCGTTTAAATGAAATTTGCAATGCGTAGTTCAGCCAGCGCCTCGTTCAGCGTATCTATGGCACCAGTGCGCGCGCACGGCTGGCACATCCGAATTTTTCCGCATTCCTCCATCAGATAAAGCGGCTGGTCCTATCGTAGCCTATGAATGAATGTGAATGGCAATGGATGGCTTCGTAGCGCGGTGTCCTTCATTCTCGAGTGCCCTATTCGAAACTTCAACAAATATCTGCGTTCTTGTTCTTTTCTCGAGGCTCTCGAAAACAACCTCCCGTTTTAAAGCGCCATTTTAAGTGGGACTAACCGGCCATCCAATAGGATGCTTAATTAATCCTGGCATTAATGACTTCCCGCTATGTTTATGTGTATTTACTAATGAATATAGTCAAATGTTAATTTATTGACCCCCAGGCGCGCAAAGAGAAGGGCATGGCACGAAACACGCACCGAACGGTCAACCACACGCGGCGCATTACACGAATTTATCAACTGTAACCGTAATGGTAATAGCTGTGGTGATGCATGTTTCCTTGTCTTCCCGCCTTACGTAAGGCCATGAGCAGCAGCAGTTACGCCGAAATATTGACTGGGCGAAAATGGTTAGGGCTCGCAGTAAAAATCCTGGGTAGGCCCTTTGTCTCGTCGAGATAGGGAAAAAAACAGGGGAAACTTGGGAGGGCCAGGGAATTCTTGGCGGCTTTTGCGTCGTAAGGTTTCAAGGATTTTTTCCCGAGGTGGTTGGCTTGCCGGAACTTGGTTGCAATTTTTTAATGAGCTGATGATGCTGATTGCGGCGTATTACAGAGGGTCTGTGGCGCGGTAAAAATTAATGTGTGTTCCAAGATTTAAATGGTCTCCAACTCCTTCCCGATGGGGCTGAATTTGATCACCAACCAGCCAGCGTGAATATAATTGCCAACCGCGCATTTTGTCTGCATGTAAATATTTCTAGAAAGCTCTTTTTTTTCTTCTGTCCTTTTTTGTACATAACATTATTTCAACCAGAACGTAAGGGCGAGACTGAGGAATACGAAAGTTGATACCAATAAACGATAAGGAGAACGTCTCAAAGACAGCTAAACTTTTTATTGCGTACTTTATATAATGATATATAAGGGTTGAATAACCTGAAAGGAGGAAAAGACCTTCCGCACGCACACCACTCTATACTTCGTTTCAGCTTGGGTCCAGACGCAGGCGATGCTACAAGCGCGAGCTCCGGGCTTTCAGCGTCCCTGCCAAGCACCCGCGCTCGTGCAATGCAAGCACTGTTCAGAGCCACACGCTCGCGCTCGTAGCATCGGCTGCGTCTGGACCCAAGCTGAAACGAAGTATAGTTTGCCACAAAGGAATGAAACATCGGGCCCTCCACAATGGGTCACGTTAGAGTAGTGTAAAAGATAACACTGGGTGAACAAGGCCAACAGGGGCAGACCTACGACCTTGAATGAAAAAATATCATGCGGTGACCTCACAAACACCTAAAATAAAGACGCAAAAGAAAAAAAAATTACACACACAAAACAGGCTCCCAGAAAACGCATCCATTCTGCTGCTTCCAAATATACAATGACGGCTTATTTTCAGCATTTCCACGTTTGGTAATCGCGATTGATTCCTTCAAAGGGAGCTTGTAGTTTCTTTTTGTTAATATCGTAATTTTTGAGTTCCATAACGGCACGCAATTATTACGCTTCTGAATGTGCTGTGAAACTTCCGAATACTGGTCTTTGTTTTTGACGCATCGTTTATGTTCGCTCAGCTTATCATTAACACGTTTTGTTTGACCTATGTAGCCTAACCCACATTTTAAAAGGGTTCTTGTAGACTCCCTGCGTTTCTTCGTGCAACCTCTTTGAGCGGAAGCGAATGCTAAACGCCATCCGTAAGCCAAATTTGTCACCGATTGATTTCAAGTTGTGGGATATCTTATGGAAAAACGGCGTGACCGCGAACTTTTTTTCTGCTCGGGATTTTGCTGAACTTTCTTGCGTGATGAAATAGTGTACGAAAGCTGTTTGGACTGAAAATCGTGAGGGCATCGTGCAGCATTAAATTGGGAAAACATAACCTGAATATACGTAATAATCGAGCGGCAGCAAGACTTTTGAACCTCGTTATTTATCATGTTTCGAACTAAACCTGCTCTTATGTGCTTCGAATGGCAACTATCAAATGGAAGTATTGGCAAGGAAGTATTTTAAGTACATTGTACTTCAAGTACTGCTTCATCAAGGTTTAGAATACTTGACAATAATAATCCCTGGAGAAGGGGAACAGAGGACAAACACAAATCTCCAAACGCAGCCAGGTGACTGGTGCGCGACCGAAAACAATCCGCCTGGTCTAAACGGACACTCGCACGGCGTAATGCCGTGCGAGTGTCCGTTTAGTTCAGCAGATACAATGGTGCACAATCAAAGGAGGTCGGCCTTGCCGGAGAATATCAATGGACCTCTTTGCCTCATGCAGCTGAAGTAATAATATGCGAGTGTGTCTTTGAACTGTAATCAACTACACGTCGAGGTTGATTCATAATCGAAATTCTATATTGCGCCGGCTCGTCCGGGATCCGGCTCTGCCCTCCCCCCCCCCCCCCCCCCGTCTTCTGGCGGCTGTTCGCGGTAGCAGCTGACGGTTTTGTTGACCCCGGACAGATGGCGCCACTAAATATCCGTATAATAAAAGTTTTGTCGATGATACCAGGTTTTTGACGTATTTATATTTATATTGGAACGACAAGATGTATAGAGAAATTACCTTTATCGAGCAGGTACTTTGAATAACTTGTTATCTTTTTAGAAGTCCCTCTTTGACGTCACGCCGCATGGTTCTCATGGCCGCCGCTCGCGGCTGCAGGTCGGAAAATATTCAAATTTTTGCCTGGCTACTACGCGGCGGAATCGCAACATTTCGAAGAGAGGAAATGTGTATTCTGTCTTTTGTGACAAGATAAACGATGTCAAAAGTAGAAGATGCAAATATTTTCAGCGTTAAAACTGTTGCGCAGCTCGTTTAAAGGGTGGCGATTAATCGGGTTAAAAAATTTAATCGACGCTCAATTCATTTCTTTTTCCATTTTTTAATATTGAGTGTGTGCCTTCGATGACCCACGACTTTGAATATATTTGGTGGTTGTGTCTAAACCATAGGAAACGACACGTGACCACGGAGAAGAGAGTGAGCGCGACTTAAACCGGCCAGTTCTTGATCGGAGGTTTTCGGGCGGAAAGAAAACGAATTTCGAGCCGCAAATTGTTTTCTAGGTAGTTGCTCCCATATGTCATGTACAAATAAAATCCTTGGCGAGCATGTCAGTGTCCCTTTAAGCAGCTAGTTGGTCTGCGTCCCCTCACCAACCTTCACCAGCCGACACCACCTAGATAAGCAGAAGGCCTCCGCACCGTCACCACAGTCAGATCGGTCGAGGCCTGAGATAGGGCACGAGTGCTGCGTCACTGTTCGGCCGAGGCTCGTGTTCAATCATCGCGTCGAAGGTCGGACTCGGGCCCAGTAGCCGAGTTAGCGATCCGACTTCCACGAAGGGAGAGGAGGCGATGCGGAGGCTTTGATTATTCTAGGTGGTGTTGCACCAGCTCGTCTGCACGCTTACTATTTTTTTTCACGCACAAAAGACCTGCCATACTTGATTTGATACCCACTAAAACTAGTCATCCTCAAAAAAAAAAAGACACGTTTGCTTTTTTTTTAATTTTAACTATTAAAGAAAATGAAAAGACCCCCCCCCCCCCCCCCTTTTCCTGTTTGGATCCTGGCCGTCTTTGCAGGACAGACCATCGAAAGATAAACCACTACCAATCTTGCAAAAAGACAGAACTCCCCTTTACTCCACTGGAAAAAAATAAAAATTAACATGAAGTTGCTTGGTAAAGATAGGCTTTACAAATTTGTATTATAAAAGTCGTGCAAGCTACATTAATCGAGTAGTTTTAATAGATGGTTTCGATGACTCCGATGACGATACCCGGTGGTGAAGTATCACGGTGTAAGATGTGGCCTTGGCGCCTGTATGCATTGTATCGCTATTGGGTGTCGTTATCGGAGGTGTCGGAACGATCTACTAAAACTCTCGAATGCGGTCTGGGCAGGTGAGTTATAGGCCAGGGAGACATAATGTAGGGGCTAATCGTCACTGTACGTCGAATAATTAACTAACATTTGTTGATTCACTTTTAATTTGCGAAAATAGGCATATGGTTTCTACAGGAAATTTGCTGAGCGTCATCGAAACCCACTATATAGGTACATTCTTTTAAATATTAGTGGCTCGTGGGGGAGCGTATGGTGGTGCGCTAAAGTTACCTCACACGAAAAAGCTACGCGGGCGCATTTCAGTAATGTCCATTTATCTTATAACTTGCATGCACAGATCACATTAATGTAGCTTTCGAGGATTTTTTTTTTTTAACAAATTTGTAAAGTTTTTAGAAGGAACACTCTGTATATTTTAAACATAGCCACAAAAACAAGCTCACACTTTGCACTGGAGAACAATGGACCTATTCTACCTTTTTCTAAAGTCCCTCGATGTTTTTTCACTTATCCAGGGACGTTACCTGGATGGATGGATGGATGGAGGAATCCGGCTGAGCCCTTTGGATCGAGCGGTAGCTTACGCCACCTAGCCATTTCGTTTTACCATTTAAGCTTAGAATATTTAAGCTTACATAAGCGAAAAAGCTTAAGCTTTTCGAGTAGCCCTCTGGGGAGTTGTCTGCGAACTACAAATGAAGGACAGCCCAACATGCTTCCGCCCGTCAGAGCACATTGGCATCGTGCCGTTGTATCGGTTTTCGGTGCTTTTGTACCTCATACTATCGATACTACAAAAGCTGAGCGTCAAAATAGACAAAATACGCGCGAAGGTGGGTGCTGACAACGTTGGTCGTGCGGGACGGTGCTCTGCGAAATGGCGACAGCGGGAAGGCAGGCCTAGGGAGAGAATGTACATATCCGCAGAAGCTTACTGGAAAAAGGGTCCATTACAAACGCGAGAAAGACTTGGCAGTGGGACCAAGAATCAAGCCTACACTCTCAGAAAAAAAAAAAGGGTGTATTCATACACCCCTTTGTCCCATAGAACATATAAGGCACCCCAAAATTTCAGTTCGACGTACAGCTCACTGACGTCGAACTGACGGTACCAACTTTCACGAGAGGCTTGATCGCCGTGTGGTGCAACTTATTAAAATAGCTAACGTACATGTTACCAACAAAAAAAAATCGTTTGTTTTGTTTTGTTTGTTTTGCAAAACCTCAGTGTTTTCTTTCTGTGGTTTTTGATACGTACTTTAGCTGTTTCATAAGTTATATCGCATCGTTATCAAGCCCCTCGTAAAACTTGGGGCGTCTGTTTCGTCTAAAGTGCACTGTACATCGACATGAAGTTTTGGGGTGCATTATATGGAACGAAAAGCTGTAAGACGACACCCTTTTTTATTTTTTTAGATGTATCGTTCAATCATCTATTCTAGAGGTGTGTCCAACACATTTACAATAGCACGCTAAAGGTATTTCCTATATCCGTTCTCACACGGCACCGACTTTTCCCTGTGTGCTTTTTTTAACACACCTTCCTCTCTCTGGAAAGGGGTGAGATACACCCAACTCGAAACTCGTATACTAATGGCTACATCTACACCAAACATTTTTTGCGCAACCTCTAACATTGTGCGAAACGGAGGGATGATGAGACATTACTGTGTACCTGTTTTAGGATTACTCCACTCCCTTTCCCCTGCGTCGCTCATTATAGGGTCGCGGGACTCCTTATAAAACCTTTTCGTATCCCGCGGATCTGCAGTCTCTGACTGCCTTCGTTAGGAAATTGACACGAGACCTGTTCGAAGCATTTTTGATCGACGACCTAACGACGACACCCGCCTTCACATTCTCAGAATGACAGCTCCTTTGTATGTAATTGTGTATACTGAAAGAAAAATGAAATCGGTACCCGATGAACGCCGTATAGTTGACCTCGTGCTATTTTGGAAGCTACCGCTGTTGCAAGCCTCGCTGGACATTTCGGGATTTCCCACTCCGAGGCGAACCTTGCGCGATCGTTTTCAAAACAGCGCGTTGTGAACAGAAGGGAACGCTGCAAACGTGACGAATGCCAGTCTATCTATCCAAGTACGGGTGCATCTATTATGACTGTCGAGTGCAATGAGATGAAAGGTGTACAAAAGATGCATGGCCATTTATTTTCTTTTTCACCGATAATCGGCCTTTTTAACGTCCGCACGAGACAATTCACCGAAATACACCGGTGTTTCGAAACAAATTGGTACGGAAGAAAACATTCGCCGACATTTGTCATAAATAAGCATCGGAAATCCTACGCCGTAACCTAAGAAAAACGCAGTGGAGGCGCACCCCAGTGTACTTTTGCGACATGTCGATACGACGCAATGGATCTAACGTGCCTCGTGCGACATGTAGTGGCGTCCTTCTAAATAGATTCCATAAAAATGTTAATAAAAAAATCCCCCCCATCCCCGAAAAAAAAAAGGCCCCGGAAGAAAAGGTTTCGGGAAAAAATGGTTCGGAAAAAAATGGTTCCATATGGCAAGTATAGGAAAAAATGATCCAGGGAGTAATACAAAAATATTTCCCGCGGAGCCGTTCTGAAATGTAAGATATAAACCTTGCAAATTTCCTTCAACACAGTAATCCCATTCTGGTTTAAAGTGTAATTTGTTTTATATATATATATAAAAGCAACAACAGGGAGGTGCCTTTCGACGCACTGGCGGGAAGCATAGAATCGGATGAAAGCATTGCCGGTCACAGCCATGAGCCATCCAACATTGTCGAAGGACCATCGACGTCTTATGCGCGGAGAAATCGACCGTAACCACGAAGATGGTCCAGGACCGAGTCGGCTCTCCTCTCAAGAAGAGGAACAACGCCGCTTCGACAATCTCTGTGGGGAGTATGCCGCTGGGACGACAGCAATTGAGCACTTCCTACGTGCTATCGGCCATATCATTCGATTCGAAGGTGCCCTGTTGCTTTTCATGACAAAAAGCAAACACAAAAAATAGACAACACTTAAAATCAGAATGCGATTACTGTGATGGGGAAATTTATAAGGTTCATATCTCCCATTTAAAAATGGGTTCCACTGGGAATATATTTTGCTAACCCCTAGGGACATTTTTTTTTTTCATATTTGCCATTAAATGTATTTTTTCTGGTGCCCTTTCTTTAGGGGGGGGGGGCATTTTTTCCTTGTACTTTAAGTTTCAAACAACCAAAAACCTGAGAAGTTTTTTTTTATTGTGCGTTATATCGTTTATTAAAAGGCCTATGAAAATAAAAATAAAAAAAAAACAGTCTGGGGGTACACGCGTGTCAAAAAAATTAGCTTTACGCGTAAACAAAAAAAAAAAAAAATAGAGCAATATTGACGGCGCGAGACGCGATTTAGTCGGTAGCACGGGTGGGTAGTCACCTCCTTTCCACTTGTTTTCTCTCTCGGCATTTGGGGCGCGTGGAGGAGAGGTGGATCGGCTTCGCCTTCGAAATGGTCATTTGCTCTTTCCACCTCAAGGGTGGAAAGAGCGAATGACCATCTCGTTGAGCTCGAAAGAGCGAATGACCATTACGTGACGTCATGGACTTTGGGCGCAGAATTTCCATTAAATCTTTCGCCGTTAATAATGCTCCAGTTTTTTGGGGGTTTTTTCGCGTAAAATTTATTTTTTGGCACGCGTGTCCCACCCAGACTGTTAAAAAAAAAGCTTTTTTTTTAATGATACAAAAAAAAAAGATTCTTAAAAAAAAACGAGTTAGTGGTGAATTTTAGAGTATTTTTATCCCGTGAATCTGAATATCACGTTCGTTTTCCCCGAAGATGTAACGAAACGAGAGAAAACACGAAAAACCTCCGACCAGTCGTTACGTCATACTAGTATATCTTTCGGCCGCCAAGCGCGTGTCGCTCGTGTGGGCAGCACGTGCAGTTGCAAGCTTGCCAGGCATATTCCCCCGCACCGACACCTGTCGTAACGTCTTTTGATAAACTTTTTTTTTTTTATAATATAGCAAGAGTGCGCGTGCATAGCTTTGATAGGCGCTGAAGATGCACGAGAGCGGAAATTCGGAAAACTCTGGATATGGTGTCACGCGCCCAAAAAAGAGGGGCTTCAGCGGTACTTTGAAAATGATTTTCTGCAGCTTCCATGCACCAAATTGATAAATAATCTCGACATTCGTGATCCTGGAGGCCCAATGAAGACGACTCAGTTTCCGTTCAAGTATCCCAGACTATATACACAGGCAAACCAGCGAATTGCTTAAAAGTAATCCTAATCGGCGATTCGCGGTGGAACAATGAAATGGAAACAAAGGTAGTGCTGACATCCCCTATTCAAAAGAGTTGTATAAAGAAAAAAAAAAAAAAAAGGAGAGATGAGTGATGAATGAGAGGATGTCATGCGTCTCGATCTCGGGACCCCAAAACGCACACCTCCACTGACAACTTTCTGCAATAGAACATCGTCTTCCACAAAAAGGAAAGATTACAGACTTTGTAACAATGGTCCTCAAAGTTCAAACCATATGGAAAATTGCGCGGAATAATTAAGGAAAGATGCGTACGAATCTTTATGGGGTGCATGTTATAGTTAGCACCGAAATACGCCGAACTTCTCAAAAGTAAAAAGGTATTCATGTGAAACGTCCGCATTTGTCCGCAAATAAACACCCGGGAACAAAAAGTGCGACCTGACCGAAGAGATGGAGTGAAGACTTTTTATGTAATTGTTCATGTCTTCCTTTATTTTTCAATCAAGCGGTTCATTTTGTTTCGTTTTGGGGTAATTAATCTACAAAACTTTTCTTAGTTTTTTTTTTCTTTTTTTTTTTAAAGTAACGTTTGTTAAACCTTTCGTTGTTTCTTTGCCCTTGAAATAAAAGAGTGGAACCGAAGCCCCCTAGTGAATCCTTGATTATTATTATTTTTTATGTAAGCTTTTTTTTTCTAAAATTTGTAGTTTATTTCCTATTTCGGCATTCTTGTGATTTAACTGGCAACAGAAAGAATAAAAACAAACTTCGGACAAGAGACTCCTCTTGTCCGGAGTTTGTTTTATTCTTTCTGTTGCCAGTCATTGTTACCAACACGCTCTTCAATTATTGTGATTTAAGAAGGCACATTCTTTTATCCTTACAATAACAATTTTAAGCGATTACTCTTTTACTGTTTTACACTTTCACTCTTACGCCTAATATCAAAAATACACAAACATGGCTCCTTTGGCGTTCTATCACTAAATTTCTAAACCGTTAGCTAAAAAAAGAAGAAAAAAGATTAGCTACGACATTAAAATGTATGTCATAAATTCTTATTAAAACTGTTCTTTTCGATTAATATATAAATCATTGCTTTATTCTCAAAAATGTATATTGTTATGTCGCTCCAAACTTGCTTTACAAAGTAACAAAGTACAAAAAAAGCCTTCAAAGAACAATTAAAAAAAAGTTTCATTGTTTCTTTTTTTTTTTTTTTTATGTTACGGCGTTGCAAAGTGTACCTTCCACGCCGGGATTTTTGCCCAATGTCAAAGACGGGATTATCTTTTGATTCCGTGTATTTTATGACTAGATATATTTTTCTGCTGTATTAAGATATTGGTCTCAAGTTGAGGTGTTCTACTAATCAAAACAATATCCGCGATGCTCGTCCTTTGCATTTATTTAATCAGTAAGCCTGTTTTGCCCTTTAAAGTTACAACTCGTCATTCGGTCGGAATTTTAGGTCGCCCCTCACCCTTACAGCGTCTCACTCACCTTCAGCCCCTCACTCACCTTCAGCCCTTCACTCACCCTCACTGAACCTCACAGCCCTCACGCCCTCGCGCACTCATGGCCCTCACGCCCCTCACACCTCCCACGCCGCTCACGCACTCACGGTCCCTCACAGCCCTCACGGCCTTCACCCTAACCTCCTTACTGAATTGTCGGGGGTTCAGAAACTTACTCACCCTCACCTCACCTGTGAAGATGAGGGTGAGTGAGAGTGAGTGAGGGCCCTCGCACGTGAGGTTTGCCGAGGTATGGTCACGAGCTTTGAAGGGCAAGCATTGTTAGTCTCGTCTCCACGTGCACGCAGCTTGCAGAGGGACGTGCGGTCACTTTGACTCGCTGGCGGCACCGGTGTCATAGCCTCCTCTGTACTGACAAAGCCTGGCAGATCGCCACGAGACGCGGCCGCCGAAATTGAAACGGTAGAGCGGCAGACAACGGATGGAGAGGAGAGCCAGGTGACGGGCGCCCCGCTGCGGCGAGACGCTGAAACACACTTCTCCCGTGCGTGCGTGTGTGTGTTTGTGTTTGTTTGTTTGTTTACTTCTTTGCGGTAGTGGTGCTGGCGATTACGTTGGGCAGTGCGGAAGTCGTCCATTCCGGTGGCGGGAAAGGTTAAAAAAGAACTTTCACGCGATGTAGGGTGTCGCTTGTTGATAGCATACTATAGGGTGTTTTCAGATGACGTCAATCCTTCTTTTTGTTGTTAATGTGACTGTGTGAGAAAATGTTTCATTTATCAGATGAAGAAAAAAAAAGGAGGCATACGATGAAACTTTTTAAGCTTTCGTGCACTATAGCGACTTTCAGGGTGTCGTGTGAATCTTCGTTGCCTTCAGCTCGCGCCAGGCAGCTCATGGCAACACAATGGTGGACGATATTACGTCGATGAAAATACCCTATAGGGAGCATGGAATCACTTTGAGCGCTAACAAAAAAAAATAGAAGAAGAATAAAGCTTGCGGTGTTTGAGTTGGAGTATCGGAGAGCGGGTAAGGTTTGGGGCAGTATATATTTTTATTTATTAACATTATCGGTATCGCTTCACGAGCGACAACAATAAATCGTTGCTCTATTTCTGCGTGCGTGTGCATGAACAGCTTGGAACATTTGCGTTCACACTTCGCATCTACTTAAATATATAAAACAAGGACGAGCAATTTTTTTTCCGGTTTTATTGTAAAAAAAAAGGGATTATTGGAAACATCTCCTTCATCTGTGCAACAGAAGCCCGTAAATTAATTAAAAATGGAACAAAAATACTGAGTAAAGAATTGAATGTGGGGCACCTCTGCGCTCGCTTATGCGCGAAAATGCGAGCGTTTTGATGTCAGGCGGGACAAATATCACCATCGTATCTGCCATCGTTCGTGTAAAGATAATAAAACAAGAAAAATACAGATAACCCAAATGTCGATCTAAGTGTGCCTTAAAATATATATATTTGTTTTTTTATTGTTATTATTATTGTTTTTTTTAGGTGTTTTTTTAACAAGAGCGTGAGCAAGACCTAAGGGTGCGGTATCCGAAGTTCGGTATGGCTTCCAAATGGCTCATGTCGTCGACAATCGGTATAGTCTGTGTCACCATAACTTAGGCAAACGCACTCAATGAGCCAATCGGCTCGTCGGAGCTAGAGTGACGACATTGCCCCCTCCTGCACAAAGCTGTTACGTGATCGGCTCCGTCGCTCGGATTGGCTCGAACGGGCCGTAGCCATCGCTCTTTGGCATGCCCTCGAAGGAACATGTTTCACCAGACGATGAGGGGACATTTTAATTATCGGTGACAGAAAAAAAAACGAGGGGGGGGAGGGGGTAGGCTTTAGTTGGTTTTTAGATTTGCCAGTGAAGCAAAGAGGGAAATATAAATAAAACATCTAAAGAAGTAGGTAAAAAACGAGAGATACACTGAAAGGCCTTTCAGTGCATGTCATTTTTTTGTGTGTTTACTTGCAGTCCCGGGGTTTATGTCATGTTCTGTGTAGTATTGTTGGTAAATTTGACGCGGGAAATAAATCTCGTGTCGACACACTTTTCTTTTTTCTTTTAAAAAGGGGTCCGTACGTTTTGTTTTATTTTTAAATATATTTTGGAAGATTTGAGCGTTTGCATGTTCACACAGCTGAAGCATATGCTAGATGCCGTACGTGCAAACTTTGAGTTGTGCAACAAAAAGTAAAACATATAAAAATATAACCATTGTAAAAAAGAAAAAAAATTCAGCTATAGTTTTTGGGTTGTTACACGTAAAGTAACCGGGTTCTGTTTCTGAGAAAGTAGCGCCAAGCTCCCCGTATACGGTCTCCATTTTTGTTCATGGAATGAGAGTTTCTTCGTGGCGAGCCGATTTAAATTCGCTGGTGACTGGTATCCTTATAGAGACGTTTCTTGTATAGATCCATCAGAAAAAGCAAAAAAGAAGCACCATCTGTTGTACGCAATGGGAACCAGCGCCAGCCGCCATGCTGCAGGGTAGTGGTGCGTCGTTGCATGCGCTGCACAGGCCGTAGCCGCTAGTCTGACTGCGTCAGTTCCGCGGCCCACGATGAAAAACGTACTGCTGCTGCGTACCCCTCTGTAAGCAGGGTGGGTACGTACTCGTAAATGTAGTCGTTATCGGTTGACGGGCGTCGGTCGGGTGGGAACATTCAGCGGTGTAGCCGTGCAGACGGTTTCCGGCTGAGTGCAAGAACGGAACACGAGCCGTTCCCACCCAACGCTCCTTGGGCGTTTGAGTCCGGTGTTTTTAATCTCACTTTGTAGCGTTTAAAATAAAGCTTTTTTTTTACGTTTTACATTATTTGAGGAAATCAAAGCGTCAAATACAAAGGCAATGTTGCTCGTGGTACCGCTTGTGGACATGACAGCTTCGCGAGCGCGTATAGCTTCACGTATGCGCGAGCTCGCGGTGCTTCCAACTTGCACGTGTAAATTATGTGTTAGGTACGCGCGACGCCATACGACCTCACGCTTCAACCTGCCTGTAGCGCATACACACCTGTGGCAGCGCATGCTTCATGCGAAGCAACATGCACGCGCTTGCAGATTCTGCTTCAACACAAACCTATACTGCTGTGCGACTACAGGGTGTTTCAAGATAAACTTTCGACTCTAAAATTGCCCTCAAAAATCGGGGACTCGACGGATCAAGTAGAAACTTACCTCTAATACGTTCATTTACTTGTCAAATTTGCGCATTAAAATTTTAAGTCTTAATTCCAAGAAGAAAAAATACAAAAATGCCCCAAAAGGTCAGGTTTTTTGTTGTTTTTTTCGTACTTCAAGGAGAGATTTGTATTTTTATTGTTTACATGGGACAGGTAAAATACGTATTCGAGGCAAACTTGGATACGCTCAGTCGCTGATTTTTGACGGGCCATGAATTGTAACTCGTAACTTTATTTTGAGACACTGAAAAATAAGCGGCTCAACGTATCAAGTTGAAACTTATCTCGAATACGTATTTTACTAGTTCCATTTACACAACTTACCTCGAATACGTATTTTACTTGGTCCCATTGACACATTGAAATTTCAAATCTCTAGTTCAAGTACGATAAAAAACAAAAATAAATAAAAACTGACCCATTTAAAAGCATAGGTTTTCTTATTCGTATTTGAAATTGTGACTTAAATTTTAATGCGTTAATTCGACAAGTAAAATACGTATTCGATGTAAGTTTCTACTTGATACGTCGAGTCCTTGACTGTTTGCATGCGATTTTAGAGTCGAAACTTTATTTTGAAACGACCTGTACAACAACTTTAGGTTTACTTGTTTTTGTATTATTTATTGAACACGATCTTTGTCGTAAGCACTCAAATCTTGTACTATTGCATGCTTCATTTCATAGGTTCCCAACAAACGGGAGGACTGCATGAGCAAATTGCTTCTGCGGGTGCGTGGGGTAGTTTTCGCACATCGCTTTTCTACCGTCCTGCAACGCTTCAGACTGCGTTTCACTCATAAACCCTACGCTACAATAGCTCGTTTTCGTAGATCGTGTTCCGCATCCCCAGCTCAGCCCGCACGAGTACCCGGCACTCTCCAGCCAAGGCCAAATCGGCGTGAGCAGGCGCAGGGCGGCCGTAGCGTAGGTGCCAGCGAGGAAACACGGCCCAGCCAAGACTCAGGGAGCAGATCGCTTCGCTGTGCGCACCGCTCTCCGAGCCCTCGCCACGATCCGGCTTTCAACAGTCCAAGGCCATCGGCGCGCAGGCGCTGCAGTTATCGCCCGTTGCGGAGTGGCCGAAGCGGGAGGGAAGAACGCGGTCTGGCCTGCAAAAACTCCCCGATGTCGCTATCGCTGCGCCTGCGCTCCGATGGCCTTGACTGTAGAGTTCCGGGTATCGTAGTGGGTTGCGGAGAAGCGCGTTGCGGTACGGCGAAAACGATCTATCGAAAACTCCCTATTGTCTCGGGCCGGACGTTCCTTAGTGCGCACGCGGCGTTGTTTTCGCCTCTCCAAATCTGCTGTTTACCGCCAACAGGGCCAGCCCATCGTGTCGCCGGATGTGGTCGTCCTGGTCCGTCGCGCCACCGCGCCACGTTCGGGCATTTTACTACTGCTCATGACCACGTTGGAAGAAATACATTTAGGTGATGACTCTCTGTCCGACGTGGCGACCACATTATGTTCGGCGCACCGAGCACTTCACTCGCACGGAGATAGATGGCGCTCCAAGTATGGGGTCCCTTCCAAACCTGAAAACCGCTCCGGTTGTTTCTCCTAGTTTCTCCTGCTAGCGGTGGTCCCTAGCCATTCCCTCGCTCACCGCTTCTTGTTGTACTCTCACCGCCGCCACCAAGTCGCCAGAGTCCGTAAATCTGTGTTCTCTTCATTCGTGTGCACTTATATTAAAGGGGCTGACTTTCGAATGGCTTGTAAGGAAATTATGCATTCTTTACTCGGTCCCCGTGTACTGTGTGGTGAAATGATGGATTTATATTGGCGCATTCGCACTGATTGCCTTTTCCCCGTGTGGTTGCTGTTTTGTAGACGAAAACATTCCGATGATGACTCAACGTTGCAAAAATACTCCTATAAATATAAAACTTCCAAATACAATCTACTGGGTTTTCAATAATTTATAATTTAAAAATAATTCCCGTTAAGCAGCTGGGTCAGTTTCGCATTGTTTGGTCCGGCAGCACGTCTGTAACAGTTCCGTAATTCGCAACTTTCACGACCTATAGGGGGCGTACCTGTGCGCCCATCAAAATGGCTGTCATCTGATGACGTCAGAACAGCAACATGAAGCTGGTCTGCGACGTTGCAGCAATTATGGTTTTGCCATATAAGAGACTTTTTAGAGCCTTACTTATTTTCCCACTCAGGAAGGTATAGGTACATTTATTGTGAGGCCAATCATCCAGGAGCTAGAGAATTCGGTTCGCTACTACTGTAAATCGGGAAATTATTTCCGTACTGTTCTGCCTTTTTCTTGAAAAAAATTTCTAGTAATGTTACATAGGGGGCCTAAATAATTCTGGACATGCGCAGCAGTTGGTATTATCATTACAAATGGTTTATACATACGATGCTGTCAGCTGGAACTGTGGTACATACAAACCATGTGAGCAGAAAACATTTTTATTTATGATGACATGGTGACTGAAATGATGACACAGTATCATGACACAGTGACTGAAAGTCAAACAGTAGTAGCGGTTATAGGACGTCGTTTACGTACGATTGTCTCAACATGCTCTCTCTTTTGAGGCGGATTTCTGGGTTTTTCTGTAACGTGTAGAGTACTTCGTGCAGCCGGGGAAAATGCTCGGAACAGCGTCTACAGATAGCACGGGCTTCTTTGCAGCATGGAGAAGAACTTTCCCACCGAACTCCGCATGATCCATTTCGATATCAGTTCGTCGGGAAATTCTCTGGCACAAACATGATCACTAGGAAGTAACTTGCGATCGGCCCTCGGGATTGCACGACGCCGCTGCTCCAGGCGAGCGTCATTTGATGGAGCTTTAAACAAGGACACTCGCTCTGCACAGTTCTGGTACCCCGAATTGCAGTTGGGAACGAAGCACGTCTTTCCCATCCTTATAGCATAACTTCTTCTTCTTAGGGTTAAGGCTCACCTTCGTGCACGATGGCGGCACCTGTGATCGACACAGCACCAAAGCAAAACACGAGGCCAGCCACTGGCCGCAGCACCACCACACCGCGAAAAAAGGCGAGCACGCTACGCCGCCGACACCGCGGCCGCCGAGGAGGGACCTCGTACCCACGGTGCTCATAACTCAGCGCCCTCCGCGGCGGCGCGGAACTGACTACTCCTGAGTTCTATGTTGTACCGCAGAGGCTAGAAGTGCGAGCTCATAGCGTTGGGAGCTGCTCTTAACGCACGAGAGCATGTGCCGCCGAGATATGCCCTACGGCAAGGACCTCGCGCTTGTAGCCTTTCCTGCGGTACGCCATAAGGTGAAACAGAGTATAGTCGCTCGCTCCCCGCGGGAGGGCGGCCGGAGTCGTCACCTAAACATATTTCTTCCACCGTGCTCATGACGCAGAAAGTCTTTGGTTTACCGTCGCGAGCCGTCTTAACTCAAACATTAGAGAGTTTTAGTAGATCGTTCCGATACCTCCGATACCCCCGATAACGATACCATATATGTAAGCGCAAAGGCGGAGGCAGAGTATCGGGTATCGTTATCGGAGTCATCGGAACGATCTACTAAAACTCTCTAATGAGTGTGAATGGTTACTGCAAGGATGGTCAAAAGCGGGGTTGCCGGGATTCGCGTATGTCTGCCCTCTGCTCCAAAGGTCGCGGCTCGCCGCCGAGGTGGCGGCCAGCCTAGCACAGGGGACTATACGAGGAATTCTGACGTGAGCGTCAAGTGCTCGGTGGATGTTTGGGTTAGCGCCCAGGTGTTCATTGGGCACAGGCTCACCACGTGACGCTGACGTGGCTGAGAGCGATTGGCCAGTGTCGGACAGAGGGAGTGGATGTGGGCCTCTAGAAAAGCCAGAGACGGCGGAAGATTGGTGTTGACTTGAGCGATCCATTGCGCGTCAATGGCATCAATTATTCCCTTACTCTATACCAATATCTCATGTACATAGTTTGTAAATCCCTTAAATTCGGATTTAATAAAACGTTCAATTAGAATCAACGTCTGGAAGTCCTGCTTCAGCACTACTATTACCGCAAGTGAACCCCGGCCCTCAGATCATCCTCTTCAGCCCCGTCGACCGCAGAATTCACGATCCCAGTGTCCCAAATCGAGGGCACGAAACAACATCACGGAAAGAACCATCTTAAAGCGCAAAACACATGTACGACGAAACCGTCCGATCCGACGTCCGATCAGGCAATACGACGGTCGGAGGCGAGGGTTTTCGACGCTCTCCGGTGCTACGAAAACTTTCGCCCCCGAAGGTCATTCCTTCAGTCCGCACGTCGGATCGGACGGTTTCGTCGTACATGTGTTTTGCGTCTGCTGCCTGAAAGAGCATGACGTTCGGTCAAACAGGTTCCGGATTTTCCCCGCGGCTTCACTGCGTGAGAAAATCCCGTACGCTTCTGGGAGATGCGCGAAGCCCAAGTGAAATGTCGGCCTCCTCTCTGGCTTTGTTCAGAGATCTCTGTCATCTCTGTTTTCTTTCACTTTGGTACTGGACAGAGCTGTTCACTTATAAAGAGAACACCGGAACGCGTGGCCGCCCGTGGAAGCTCGGCGCAGCAGGCGCAGTGAGCACCAGAGACGGTGCGCAGTGCCGCGCGTCGTCTGCTATGGACGCTACGGCGCCGGCATGCGAAAAAGCGCTGCACACTGCACAGCACGTCTGCGCCAAGCTTCCACGGGCGTCAGCAGCCGGAGCGCCGCCCCCTCTTAACGTACGGCTTGAAAGTTTTATCTATTCCGTCATCGAGCCCACCAACTTTTCCTTCCAGAAGAAGAAAAAAAAAAAGAAAGAAACGCACGAACGACGAACTGATTAGGATTAGTGCTCTGTCATTCCCTGTTGCTGGCGCATAGAGTACAATTTTATTTTGATGTGGTTCTCTCGCTCGCGTGCCTTTCTGCACGAACCACGTCGCGGCTCCGCGTGCGAGCGGAGCGGCATGAGTCGGCAAGTTGTGGGCCTCCCTCAGAAGCCCGAGCGAGCGAACGCGTCTTTGCGCTCGAGAGTTAGCGGTCCAAGTTTCCTTAGATACGAGTTGACTTAGTCGAGAGACGACACCTCCGTGGCCATGGGCAACTGGACGTCGCGCTTGCCGGCTTTCGAGGTAGGCGCTGTGGGACGCACGGTGCTGTGCGCGGCACTTCATGGCTTCTACCACCAGTGATTTCCCTACACACTCCCTGGGAAGGGAGGGGGGGGGAGGGGGGAGGGAGGGGAGGTTACACCTGGGTTACACACCCCCTTGTTTTCTGAAAGCACCTCCTTAATTCGCAACGACTCATCTGTTCTCAATCCCCCCCCCCCTCCCTAATTTCAATTCCTGGGGAAACCCCTGTCTACCACCGATCCCTACCATTGGACCGTTTCCGCGTTTACAAGCGCAAGCGCCCTTTTGCTTCCCAAGCAACTTCCGGTCAGTCCGTTTCGGCAGGCCTTCCGATTTGATTTAGCAAGGTCCTTCTGCTGTGCTACTTTGAAGTTGGCATTTCAATATCAGTGGGTTGAATCTTAATTCAAACATGCTTTAGAAAGCTAATAGGTGAGAGACGTTACACAGGTGGTGCCGTCTTCGCCAACTATTTAGCACGCTTGGCGGACATTATGAGATGAGGTTAATTAACTAAAATTAACTAACTTCTTAATTGTTTGTTTTGTGGGCCATTATTGCCATTGCAGTATTGTCGGCAATTACTATTAGAGGCCAGACCAATTGAAAAAAACAATTCCGAAAAGGTAACAGTTTTTTTAATAATCATCAATTCGTTTTTATTATTTCTTGTCCAATTTTAATGTTACGCACAAAAAGGGCGTCGCGAACCATGCCCACAATTGATTTAAAAGAGAATCACGTCGTCACTATCTCGGCATCGTGCGAGGAAAAAAAAGACGCGAAAACGGATTGATGAATATCCAAGAAGCTATTACCATTTCGCAAATGCTTTAAATTGTTTTCACCTCTACCATACTCGCGGTCAGCTTTCTGTGGCAATCCGAAGAGAGGAGGAAAGCGCGTGTACAGCGGTTGGTGCACCCTTTCGCCTAGCATTGAATGCATTGCCACAGAAAGCTGACCGCCAGTATAGTAACTTAGTAATTGCCGTCAATATTAGAATTGCAACATAACCCATTAAACCAGTACCCCTTTTTTGTTTTTAAAGCTGTTCGCGAATTAAAACCAAACAGACTGTATAGTGTTTGTTAAATTTCGTGGTAAACTTAGATACCGCTTTGATATGACGCCTTCGCTTGTGATGTGATCTAAATTTGGGGGAGAAAAGTGAGATGATGGAGCACTGCGGAGCATTCAGTTGCGCCCTCTTTCTCTCGTCACGATCAACGAGCTCATGATCGGACGCCCCCTTATCCTCCTCCTCCTCCTCTTTTTTCCCTCTTTTTCACACACACACATACACATCAACGATTTACGAAAATCGCTATTCATTCACGTTACTTATAGGCAGAGTACTCATCACCATTATTAATATTATTATTATTATTAACAGGCGCCCTCATCGTTTGACTGAATCCTTCTTGTCGAGGTAATGGTTAGCCCTGCCGTGTGTTGAACGCCGTCTGTGCCATCTAAAGTTGTTTGCGTCCTGTATTTAAATGTGCGTTCGAACGAGTATTATCGGTTTTGCGCCAATTCGTGTTTTTGGCGTCACGCCCACGCGATGGCACTGGTTGTGTGGCACTTCTTGCGCATGTTCGGTGGCCACATGAGCCAGGGCCAAAGGCGCTTGCTTATGACAATTTTTTTCCTCCGTTGTTAGAAAAGGAAACAGAAACAGCGCAAATTGTGGGCAGGGCACAGTTCAACGATGACTGCTCCCACGGCACACTTGCGTGGCCCCTAGTCCCAAAAGCTATGAAGTTTAGAAACAAAGATGTTGGTCAGATCGGTCGCTTCGGCACGTATAACGTTTTCGTCTCGCACAAATCCACGAAGCCCGTTCGCGCTGTGCGGCTTTCCCACAGCGCTCTGACGTTGGCGGAGAAGCGCTCCTCCCGGGAGGGTCACGCTCCAGCGCCTGCGTAAGATGTTCAAAGCGTGTCCGCGAAGACGCCTTTCGTTTACCGCGTCCTGCACTTTAGACGAGATACAGTGAAACTTTACTTGAAGTTACTTGCACTCCCTTCCGTAAAAATTCGGAAAAGAGAGGCGCGAGCAGAGGAGGAGGAGGAAAGGGGGAGGGGGTCATCACTTTTTTCTTCCCCAATCCAATAATATTGTAATATACAGGGTGTTTCACGAAAGGTGGACAAATTCGATATTGCAAAAACTACGCATCGCACAAAAAAAGAAAAAAAAAGGCGTGTGTCGTTTTTGTTTCAGGCCAGGGGTTTATTCAGGAAAATTATAATAGTTCGGGATAATTAGGTTGGTAATTATTTTCGCTTAATTAATTTTTAAATATTGAGTCTAAGGGCATGGTTTCTTTTGGAAACTTGCTGAGCATCATCGAAAAACACTAAATAAAAAAATTGCAGTGCGATAGAAGGCACGCACTGCATTTTACGGCTTTCTGAAAAACAGCACAACTTCATCTGGTTTTTAAGTTTCAGTTTGCAATCGGAGCGCTTTTCGGCCCCGACGGCACCGCGCCCCGTGGAGAAATAGTGCAACCAACATCTGCTTTGCTGTCCTCGCGCAACGCAGCAGAAGCAGGTTGCACTACTTCTCCACGGGGCGCGGTGCCCTTGGTGCCGAGAAGCGCTCCGATTGCAAACTGAAACTTAAAACCGGTCGAACTTGTGTGGTTTTTCAGGAAGCTGTAAAATGCAGTGTGTGCCTTCTATCGCACTCTAATTTATTTTATTTAGTGTTTTTCGATGATGCTTAGCGAGTTTCCAAATGAAACTGTGCCCTTCAACTCAATATTTAAAAATTAATTATGCGAAAATAATTATCCCGAACTGTAATAATTTTCCTAAACAGGCCCCTGGCCTAAAACCAAAACGACACAAGCCTTTTTTTTTTTTTTGTGCGATGCATAGTTTTTGCAATATCGACTTTGTTCACCTTTTGTGAAACACCCAGTGTACGCATACATGATGTGCTTCCCCCCCTTTCCCCCCAAAAAATATTCCTGGCTACGATACTGGGCGTGAGAGCATAGCAAGGCAAATGTAGTGTGTAGACCATTCCAGTAAAGGGCTTCTGGCTGGTGCCATTTTCAACGTTCGTTCATATGGTGTGTGCCTTGCTCGCTGTCCGCTGTGGGAACATGTTCGTTCGGAGCTGTGATCTAGTACGTGTAGGCTGTGATTTTTTGTAAAGAGTGGAATCGTCCATGCTAAGGGACGTCTTTCTGTGGTATTTAAAAAAATGTGCAAGCATAAATTTGATTGGTGCTTCAAGTGCGCAAGCAGCTATAACTGACTGCGTTTCCACAGAAAGTTGTCTCCAAGTATATGCTGTGTTACCATGAGGACTCACTCGCCCAAAGCAGCATGGTGCTACGGTGCTGCACAGAACTTTTGAGATGGAGTGGTGCCACAAGAAAAGCATAAAAGAAAGAAATCAAGTGGAATGGCAAAACGACAACAAGGAAATGATTCCAATAAAAGTCTGAAATAAAAATGTGTCTCATTAAGATGGTCTGCATCCAGCACAAGCTTGCTACTTTTGATGATTCAGTGCTGTGATATTCAGTAGTTAGGCTAGGTTATCTTGATTTGAAAGTACCTTAAAATAACATTGCACATAAAAATAATAATTGTTTTGTAACTGCCTGTATAGGACATGAATGTCATAAAATGCACACAGAAAAAAAGTTGGCACATTATTTACGTTGCTAAACACAATTTAGACGCATATGCCTTGAAACGAGCGAGGGGGCCAATTGGAAAGTCAATTCTCCTTTCGACGTGTCTAAACAAAAGTTACATTAAACCATTTTTTTTTTACACGAGTTTGTTGTTTGTCATTTGTATGTCTCCCATTTTACAGCCGATTGCTATAGGTTCTTCAGTCATAACACTTTCCAACATGGTTGTTTGTGAAGTGTTTCCCGACTGTTCTTTGTATCTGTCGTTGGCGAGCTGAACTAACAATGTTTATTTGTCCGTCCTATAATTCAGTCCTTGCAATCCTCTTTGCATGTAGCTTCCTTACAGCTCCTAGACCATGATGATATGCTTTCCAATAGCACATTTCAATAACCTATAATGCAACAGGTTGAGTGGGCCAATTGCTGCACAATAAACCATAAATGTGCCAGTTTTGAGGAACATGGTGACCCTTTCGGCTCATACTGTGTTATCTAGAGTCCTTGTAGCTCTGGGAAGTGTTTTAATATATATATCTTGCTAAATCAGGCAAAGAGCTGACAAACGACTGCTCTCTTGCAGCTGAAGCAGCGCTTGGAACGGCTAGAGAAGCGGCTTGTGGCCAGGGAGAGCAGCCCAGAACGCTCAAGCGCATTCACTCAGACTGAGCAGTCACGAACTGAGCCAAGCATCTACCGGCTACAACGACCCGAGCGTCAGCCCGAACTGCAACGAGAGCCACACACTGAGCTATGGCATGAGCCCCAGCCTGAGCCACAATCTGAACCCCAGCCAGAGCCACAACACGCTCGACATCCCAAGTCTCAGCCTCAGCTGTGGCCCGAGCTATGGCCCGAGCCGCAACCTCGGTTACGGCTGGAACTACAGTCCGAGCCAGAGACAGATCTAGATTCGGAGCCAGAGACAGAGCCAGAGGCCGAGCCAGAGACTGAGCTAGAGGCCGAGGAGAGCCTGAGCCACGGCCCGATGTCCAACCAGAGCCACATCCCGAGACACATCTTGAGCCACATTTCGAGGCACATCCCAAGCCACACCTTGAGCCACATCCCAAGACGCATCCTAAGCCGCACCTCGAGCCACACTCTGTGTCACATCCTGTGCCTCATCCAGACCTGCAGCTTCAGCATCTGCCAGAGACTGTACAGGAGCTCGTACCGGAACCAGATGCAGAGCCGGAGCCGGAGCCGGAGCCAGTGCCGGCGCCAGTGCCTGCGCCTGCCACCTTCCCTTCGCGCCACAAGAGCAGTAGTATACAGCGTCAACGTAAGAGGTGAGGCTACCTCAGCTGTTTATGTGAACTGAAGCTGCACTCTGCAGGTCCCCAGGTCTCTTGATATTGAGGACTAGATGTCTGGCTGAAAGCCACTGAGCTTGAATTCCAGACCAAACTGTCAATGCATGCTCATCCGATTTTTTAGGAAATTAATCAAATGTCTGGTGCCTGGCGCTATGAAGCAGCTAGAATTGTTTACAATCCCGCAACGAGGAACTATGAAAAAGATTGATGTACCTGAAGGCCTTGATCAGCAGTCAAATTGGTATGAAAGCATTCAGTCTTCAATATTGGCTCCCATCAGTCTTTGTGAACACTGCTCGGTTGCCTGACTATCTATTCTGAGTTGTTTCAGCTCTGATTTCTGATAAGTTTTGGTGCACCATAATAAGATCTGGGTATCGGCAACATTGTTCGGTTCAAGTAAGGGCGATATCTGAAATGTAGATACTTACATTAAGCTTGCTGGAGCTTAAAACTTTTGCTAGATTAGCAGAGACTGTACCAAGATCTGCTGTATTTCTTGAGAGCCCACGAACAGTGAATGCTACTTATGACAGTGGCAGTTGTAACTAGTAGTGCATGGAAAAGAAAAGAAAACTTTGAGTTACGAATTTTGTTTGAATTATCAGAAGTTTGAGTTATCAGAAATTCATCTAAATATGAGGCACGATAAAATTATGATTTGCTATATGGATGGCTATACATAAAAAGCAGATATTTGAGGATTTCCTGTACACAGGCCTACTATTCATAAGCAGTTATGCCACACATGACACATTGCTGAAATGAATAAGTTTATTCATCCCTCAAAAATGTTATTTATCGTTAACTGTTTAGACAACACATGACACCTCAAAATGAAATTAAGTTTGTTCATCCAACAAAAAGGTGGGGGCTATTAGCCCCGTTGAGCGTGCTTTTGTTGAGAACCGGTGTACTGCGGAGAGGCAACACCCGCGTAAGTGAGCTCCACGGGTTTTGCATCTCTGCAGTTCACCGGTGCTCGAGAAAAGAGCACTCAATGGGGCCACGAGAACAAGAAGTATTAATTACACGAAAATGCCGTTTTAATTAAGCGGCTTATAAAAACATTGAAAACATAGCGGGACAACCAAAATATTGAAATTTGTTTGAATTAACCAGAAGTATGAAATATCTGAGTTTGAATTATTGCGAGCCTACTGTACTTGGGCAACTCCGCTCAAATCCGAAAATTTCGGGATAGTGAGTGATTTTACATTAAAAAGCACTAATAAAAGGCACTACATCATCTGCTTCACGAAAAATGGAATATATATATTGTTATATCTTACTTTAAACGTGAGCAGAAACCGAATCTTCGGCTCTGTCTGGCAACATTGGCCTCAGGTCGACGAAAGCGTGGCCTGAGGCCACGCTGTGTAAAGGATCACGTGATCCTTTACACAATGACGGACGAGATTAGGGCGGGTCCGCAGGCCGCCGTTGCTGTTGGGGCGGGCGTGTGCCAAGCGCAAGTGTCGTCTGCACCGCATTCTTCATCACGTTTTGGTGTCTACGACATTCGACGGCGTCTGCGCAACTGCGGCATCAGTCTGCGCATGTAGTGTGAACGAAACTCTGAGAGACAATAATCACAAACGGTGAGACGACGACGGCGGTCGTGATGCGGGAGACGGCGGTAACGGCGGGACGGCCGGACGGCTCCGAAGAAGTGCGTTGCACAGGCGCACGCCAATCACGTAGACACCGCTGAGCACCGAGGGGAAACATTGCTGACGTCATCCGTTATGCTTGCCCGGAGATGTAAAAACAAACAGAAAGGGGCAATGGGCATGACGTTTAGCTCAATGCTGGCTAAGCCAACACCGTAGCCTTCACTGCACCGTTGGTTGCGCCTTAATTTGCCCGCTAGAGTGAGCCGATTTCGGCAACTTGACACATTGCAAATTTGCCGGACCATTTTAGAAACATTCAGACAGAACTAGGTCGTAATATTTGATGTGTGGTCTTCCTAGGGGATACCAAAGTGGACTGAATTCTTTTTCAAAAACAAAATTGAAGCGGAGTTGCCTTTTAAAGTTGATAGGAAGACCAAAACATGTGCATTATGTGCCCATTCTTATTTCGATTACATTAACCAAGGTGCCTGTCTCTGTAGTGGTCACATGACCACCAAACTTCAGATGACTTGGGATTTGTTGCAATATCTGCTTAACCCCTTAACAGTTTTTAGTTTTGGGAAATTTCTGACCCTCAACTGCTTAATTGTTGTTTTCAAAATTACATTTGTTGCCTCCAAAAGTAAGTTTCTAGCCACAAACAAATGGGAGAAAGATTGTAAAAAATTCAGTGCTGCCATCTGTTGGCAGAGCCTCAAATTAAGCTATGAGCGTAGTCATGGTTCGTCCGAAATGGTTGAGTGCGTGAAACGGGGAAAATCAAACAAGCTATACTCATCATTAACAGTTTGGAGACGGCTCCATGTTGACGAGCTAGGCTCACTCAAACAAAATAAAATTAAGGAATTAAGAAGACCAACGTTGCGAAGTGAAACGAGGGTCTCCTTAACCCCTTTTCATGCCTTTAGCTAGGCACAAGCTCTTTCTGCTTTTGTCATTGCTCGTGTTTTTTGTGTTCTTTATTACTTCATTTTGATTTTACGCAGTGCTTCGGCTTAGCCCATGTTACGATGAGATATGCCACTAAACAGTTACATCTTCCTTTGGAACAGGCGGAGGTCACCGGAGCGAGTCAGCTCGGAAGAACGCGTGAGTTCTGCAGGAGCGAGTGAGTTCTGTGGAACGAGTGAGTTCGGTGGAACGGCTGTGCACGGCAGACATTGTGAAGCTGACGGAGCGTGCAAGACCTGTCGACAGATACACCCCTGAACCAGTGAGGCCCACCAAGAAGGCGAGGTCGACGGAACGAGCAAAGTCGAAAGAACGAGGCAGATCTACAGAACGCGGAAAATCGAGAGAACGCGGAAAGTCGACGGAGCGGAGCAAGTCCACGGACCGCGGGAAGTCTAAAGAACGCAGCAAGTCTACGGAACGAGGCAAATCTAAAGAACGGGGCAAATCGAAGGAGCGGAGCAAGTCGAAGGAACGCAGCCAGTCAACGGAACGTAGCAAGTCGACGGAACGGGTGAGGTCGAGGAACCGGGTGAGGTCGAGAGACCGCGTCAGGTCGAAAGACAGGTTGAGGTCAAGAGACCGGTTAAGGTCGACGGAACGAGTGAGGTCGGTGGAATGCCTGAGTTCCACGGACGAGGAGGAGGAGGAAAGCCTCGCCAAGAGGGTGGGCACTCCCGTGCCGTCCGAAGGAGGAACGACGCCACGGTCCTGCCCATCTCCTGCATCCGACCGGGCCCTGGACCCAGCCCTCCTGTGGACCCCGGAGCCGTACCTAAGCTGCCCGTCTTCCCGCCGGACCTCGCCGGACCGGCCGTGCTCCAGGATCGAAGGTGAGGGTCCGCGCCGTTTCGCCTGACGTAGTGTCTGACGCATTCTCTGTGGCAGGGGTTTCCCGAACTCCAAAATACCTAAGACCAAGGGTCAGCAATCTTTACTTGCAGAGAGCACCGCAAAGGGGAGACGGAGTGGACCAGACAGAAAAACGAAAATTGGGGGAGGGGGAGAAGGTGATTGGCACTTACAAATTAAAAAAAAAGAAAGATTGTCACCGGGTCACAGTGGTATGCAAAGATGTTTTCTTGATTCACACACACATAATGTAAGATTGCTGGAGTAAGACTTTGGGTGTTTTGACATATAGAGGTGCTCAGCTGTCTTCTGCAAGACCCACATCTTCACGGTCTTCATCATGAAAAAGTATGTTTGCTGTTATACATGCTATCGCAAACACTTCGGTCGAAGGCCGGTGTGAGATTTCATTGATTTGAAACTTTCAATGAAGGGAGGCTAGCATAAAATGTAACGAGATCGTTCACTGCAAATGCATTCTTAAGGTTATTGTCTGTTTGGGGATTGGCTGATCAATGAACTCATCGGGCAAATCTCTTGAATTTGGCCGAGGTCATTCTTTAATAAATTTGGAAAATGTGGTTGACATTCGAGTATTTCTGAAAATCAACAAACCCGACTTCATACTCCCTGTTCACATAGCATACTTTCTCAGCAAATACTTTCTTTGTGGAACTGTGCTCATTTCTCATAAAAAAATTGCCCATAAAAGGAAAATTATAGATTCCTCGTTGATAAAGGCTCCCAGTGTTGGAAAAGTTCAGGCTTCAGCTTGAAAACTTTCAGGTCTCGGAGCATTCCTACCACGAGTTCTCTTCTTTTTTTCTTTTTTGTAATCTTTTGTTTAGGTTATTAAGGTGATGTAAAATATCAGCTAGTAATGCCAAGTCGCACATGCAATCAGAATCGGAAAGATCCTCGCAAAAACTTGCTCCACATTAAAAAAAGAAAAACATTATTTTGCAAGGTTTAAAAAAAACCAGCAAAACTTGTACTTTTCTAACTCATCAAACTTCCGTGCGGCAACTGACATCCCCATAGTATGCCCTTGGGAGTGACAAAAACCGTTCAAATCGACAACGGTACAAGCCACGATCCCAAGCGACGTTTATGCTGGATACAACAACCTTAATTATTGATTCCGGATGCATCACTTTTGTGCGCAACATTTGCTGATGTGCAGTACAAGAAAGGCAGATAAAAGAACTAACTGCCTCCAGACATAAAAAAAATTTTTAAAGTAAACATTACGAGGTAGAAGGAAAACCCTTCCCACCACTACTGCAGTCATCCCCCGCCTCCCGACGCCTCTGAGCATGTGCCTTTGTATTTGGGGAGGGGTCCCTTGGCTGCCGTTCAAGGCAGATGTGGGTTCCCCAAAGTCGAGAAGTTTGAGAACCCCTGCTGTGCCAAGTGATGTCGCATTAAGTTCTGAAAGAAACAATGTGATTCCTAACAACTTCTTCTCGTTGCAAAAAGAAAAGGAATGCAGCCAAGTTTTCTTGGGCAAGAAGTTCCTGCATTTCCCGTTGCTCTGTGTTTAAGTGACTGCCGAATATTTGCTCAGAGTTAGGAGTTGACTAATTATAGATTTCTTTTCCCCAAAGAAATGCTTGGAGGAGTGCTGGCAACAATCCCCCTGAAGGGCCAGTGTTTGTTCTTGTGCAGTGCCTACCTGGCGTGTGATCCCCATCCAGAGCGGCTACTCCATGGAAGGAACAGAGGTGAGTAACACAATAACGGGCACCGATGTTTGCTAGCAGAAATGCCACCGCTGCACGGAGCTTGAACTTTTATAATTGTAGAAAGATGTCGGCTCTCTCTTCGCTGCTGCGCAGTCTCGCGAGAAGTGAATAGACCATTCTCAAGAGCACGTCTAGTCACCGTGTCTGCGGTTCAATTAGTACATATGTAAAGGTGTTGCTCTGTGGGTCAGATAGTGCAAGCTACTGTTCATCACATGAAGGGTGCAGTCACGAGATTAAATCTGTCCACTAACCGCTCCGACTGCAATGTCTAAGTTGGCCTTGCAGCACCGACAATTAGAGGCTACGACAGCATAGAGCATGTAGTGGAGATTATAGATTCTAGCAGATGTACTTGTGTGCAATCTTGAATCTAAGAAGTTGAGTGCATCCCATTTTAACAACTCGGCACCCCGGAATCGCTGCTGCCGATAACGGCAGTGTTCTGTCATCTTTATTGCATCCTAAATGTAAACTATTGTAGAGCGGAATATAATGGATTGTCACCCTCCCACCCTGTCTCTCCCATCTGCCACTCAGAACCTGGATGACGAGATCTTCCTCAAACGGCATCTCAAGTCGGAGATCGACGAGCGACGTCGGAAAAGGTGGGCGCACGGTCTTGCCGTACTGTCTGGCTTGCCGTCTGCTTTAGGGCTCACCCTTTGCCCTTCTTCTGTCCCGCTTAGGTGCTGCTCTTGCATCCGTAAGTACTGGGATCAAGGTGTAGCAGGCCTTGATTGGATGCCCCGCCGCACACACACCCGCGGTGTCACTAGTGGCTCGGGCTCGGCACGTTTGGCACCCACCTCTCGAGAGTTCAGGCCCGTTCACACACATGCGCTTGCTTAGGACCGAGTTCCCACGGTCTTTTACGATTACAGAGAGCACGCTGACACACTGGCGCCATCTATGAGGTGCCCCTGGCACTGCATCCAACTAGAACGAAGGTGTTGTTTTATTTGTGAGATCAAGTGTATGTACTATCTGTGAGAAACAGTTCTTTATAACATTGTCAAAAGTTTTTCGAGCCAAGGAAGAAAGAATGACGCACGAATTAAAAAGCTCGAGGTAGTCCTATGCATATTTTACGAGTTGTGAATGCGAAAGCATGCACGCCGCTCTTCCGCTCTCTTCTGTCGTCTGCTTTGTACTTGCGTCGACGGTCAAGCGCGCGTGCTGACCTTGGGCGTGGAGCTGCTGCCTCGCGGACATACAGCGCCATGGGGTGGTGGTCGTTCAAAATGACGCGCAGCGGCCAATGGTAGCCTCGTCCACGCGCGCCAGCCAATGGGATTGAAGCCGAAATTCATCAGCTTTACTCCGCTCCTTTAAAATCGGGGAAACTAAGTGCCGTTGTCTAGGCCTTTCATGTGGTTTCATATCTGGGAGCTGGCTTTACTCTGAGAAATGATTTAAGGTGCCGTTTGACACGCTTCAAACTGATGACATTGGCTTGCTCCATGGGACAGTTAATGCTTTCTTATTAATAGCGAATATATACAGAAGTACCAAGTGCTCCACTACTACCCAATAGATGGCACCAGTGTCCTCTTTCGTCTTTAAAGAGTTTTAAGAGGTTTTAAGGCACGGGCCATAACCAGTCGCAAGTGTGTGAACCAGCCTCTAAACGGACGTTTTGGGCGTTTAAGATGCTAGCATCTGGTACTTTTCAATCATTTGTCTTTCTGAAGCAAAAAAAAAAAAAAGTTTGTTAGTTTTTTGGTATTTAGTTGATATTGCGAGACGACTGAATGTCTCATGCTTTATAGCACAAAGACCAGGCATTTTTGTGCAGGCTTTGGTCTAGAAAGGCAGCTATATTTAGAGCAAGGGAAAAAAATCACGCAGAGCCCAATCCTGTGGGAATGATTATCTACGTTAATGCGAATAGCATCAAACGGTGCGGAGTTATGCGCGTTCGTCTGGTAGTCAGGCACATCTCTAGATACGCATCAGCGCCACTCTAGAGGCGATTCTAAATTTGCTTGACACTTTCGACAGCCCTGCGCACATCTCCGCAGCCCAGCACGTGCGTTTGTGTCACATAGGAAGGCGATGCAAAAGCACGCGCTCATACGCACAAACACTCAAAAATGGTACCGACCAGACTTTCTGGCGTCTCAGCTAGTCTCAACCAACTGGTAACTCTAAACGGTTGTTTATATCTTGACCATGGACGCACTTCATCAGCGCTGTCACATGCGACGGGTGCGCGGCCAGCGTTGAACCACTACGCCGAGGGCTCATTCGCTCTCGTCAGTCTGACGCACGGCCGCTACATCACCCTTCTCGAGCGCGGGAGAGGGTGAGCTACGGCCGTGCTCAGCCTCCCGAGAGCGGAATGAGCCCTCGTGCGTGCCACGCGCGTGCACCGTAACGCGTGACAGCGCTGTTAAGCGCTGTCCTATGGTAAGATATAAACAACCGTTTAAGTGCGTTGAATGACTGCCTCTCATAGCTCTGTGGTTAGCCGTCTGCCTGCTGATCAAAGGGTCAACGGTTCGAATCCCAGCCGGCGCCGGTCTTGTTTATTTATTTATCGACCCGCGAGCGTCAAGAGGTTACGATAGCCAGATATGATAGATACTATAGGATACGACGACAAGTGCGTGAAGTATCCAAAGAATGCTATTCGCATTAAAAAATACTCTTTGTCAAATCTGTAGGCAAGAGCAAGTATGTGGCCAGATCGTACTGCTCATCAAAAAGTCATTACCACGTTCATTTGAAGTTAGGCAATTGTTTGGATTTTCATCAGAGCTACTTAAGTGAACATTGTGGTGTGTCTGTATTCTGTTAACTAGGATTGTAAGAACATTAAAATTTTCTAATAGTGGTTTTGAAGAATACGCTATTCGATGTTCGCTTCGAGATGAACTGCGATATTCATACTTTTGGAATTGTTTATCGTGGAGGGTTAACCCCGAATGCGCTTATTACCGAGCACTGGTGCTCTGCAGAGAAGCAACACCCGCAGAGCTTGCTTTCGCAGATGTTGCTTTTCTGCAGTGCACTGGTGCTCGGCTACAAACACACTCAACAGAGCTAACCTGCCACAATCTACGCTTCGAAAAGTACAATACCACAGTCGCATGCTCAGAAGAAAGGCACAATTTCAAAGGCAGATGGTGCTGACCTGGTATATTTGAAAAGAAACAAAACCTCTGTGAGTGTTGGTAACTATGTTGCAGTAAAATCTTTAAAAGGTGCTGGCTATTGTGCAAGTGGATATAGAGATGCCCTGACAACTTGAGCCAATCGTTCGTAATTGATTTTTTTTCTCATATTTGAGATTAAAGAAAAGATGATTGTACATAGCAAGCAGATTTATAAATCCTCTATGGCTGGTCCCTGTAGGTAAACAATCTCATATAGGTTTCATTTTGCATCATTTATTTGCCACATCAATGTAGGCATTGCGGTTCCTGAGGCCATGGTAGTTAGATTAAAGTTAACTTATAAATGGGCAAGTGGGAGCTTGGGAATAACCTTCACGAGTTCAGCCAAGTTTCTGTTTAATGGAGAAACTATTCGATCAGAAAATATTAAGCCAAAACCACTCTTCATTTCGTACTAAAAATCCACTATTCGCATCTTTTTATTGCAAAGCGCACCTTCGGTGTCTCCTCTCCAGCACAGGTGACCGGTTTAAGAACCGAAGGTTATTTGAAGGTCATCCCTCCAGAGACGACCTTCAGATGACCTTCAGTTCTCTATGGTGGCATCCCTTGGGAAGAGCAGAAAGCACCAATCTAGGGTCACGATGTTTAAACGAGGAATTCACTTAGACCACAGGCTGAATGCCTTTTTTCCCCTTGCATCTTGCTCGACCGACAAGAGATGCTGGAGCCAACAATAGTTTAAGAAATGCGGGGCATGGCTCATTATGTTCACAGTTTTCGCATCATTCTTTGGCGTCCTTGTCGGCCAATGAAGAAATCTCATGGGCTGCAGAGGGATAATGGGACGCTCGGGACTCGCCGTGCCCTGCGTTTCAGAGGCATCAGTGAGTGTAGTAGCCTCAAAGCTGCTGCAACGTCGTCCCGGGGGTTTGCAAGTAAGGATGGCTGGATGGATGTTAATGGCTATACTCTTTGTAACGGGCGGTAGCTTGTGTCACCTAGCCTAAGCCTAAGGGGGAACGTCAGGTGCATGTTGCCGACCACGCCGCTGCGCAGGTGGGACATGCAGCAACTGCGGGAGCAGCGGCGCACGGAGCGCCTGAGGCGACGGCTGCTTCCTGACGCGGGGCGGGGGAGGTCCAGTTCCTGCCTCCAGTCCTTCTGCAGCCACCCAAGGAACGGTGAGCAGACGACCTCGCAGAGTCCGACTTTGTGCGGAGTGCTAGCGCACCCGCTTCTTTTGCGGGGGTTGTGGTGACGACAGAACGCCGAGCTCTGATTGAAGGATAGTGGGTAGACCTCAAAGCAAACAGCGTCGAGGTCTACCCACTATTTTTCGATCAGAGCCAATCGGGGCTCAGCTTTCTGACGTCGCCATAATCCCTATAAAAGAAGCAGACTAACTTGCGCTCCGCATGCAGGGTGCGTCCAAGCGCTATTTTGGCGTAAAAATGATTAGTATAATTGAATCAATGAATGGAGTGCATTGAAACTTTTCACAAAGGTTTCATTAGGTGGTGCATTTACCATACTCAAATTTTATGAGTGCAAATCTCACAAAAACAATGTAAATAAAAAAAAATTTTTTTCTTGTGCACAGGGAGGAAAACGGCAAAAACCGTCTCAATGAAGTTGCTACTCGCAGACGGTATCACACCGTTCCGATCTGCTGGATCTGCTTTTGAACATTTGTCTTAAAGAAGGTTTTATGTTTTTGCTCTACCGTAAAATACCAGGCAAGCGCCCACTCAAACTTTGGGGATAATCGCGAGGAAATGGGGGATGGGCGCTTGTCCGGTCATCAATTTTACGTACAAATGTACTGTGCGTATTTTCTCATATCTTACAAATTTGGTAATGGGCGCTTAATGTGGAATCGGTGGATGCACGGTATTCTACGGTATGTAGTGCCACCTGTGAGCAGCGGCTTCAACCGGGTAGTTTTTGCCATTCTCGTGCCTGTGCATAGTAAAAAAAAACGGGTTTTTTAGTCTTAAGTTTTTTTTTCCCAGAAACCTCACTCATAAATTTTGAGTATGATAAATGCATCACCTGAAGGCACCTTCGTAAAAAGTTTAATTGTGCTCAGTTTATCGGTTATCTTAATATGAACTTTTACACCAGGACAGTACTCAGAAACAGCCTGTATAGACGCTTTACATACGTGCCAGATTACATCCGCCATTGCCGACCTGCTCTCGTCTTACCAAGATACCGAGCCACTAAAATGGTAGTTGATGAGCCTCCACAAAGGCGAATGCTGGGGAGAAGGACACAGTAGAATCTAAAATGGCAATAACCTGGCCTGCTGTGGCAATGATGAAGGGAAGCAAAAGGAATAACAAGAAGCAAAATCAGAGGGTCAGTTATGGTGGCGCCCGTGCACAGCTGCTGCAGAGCATCTACAAAAGTATTGTCGGATGCAATCGGAAACACGTAACTCCGGGGCTCTATGCTACGCGGCGGAACCAAGCGGAACCAAGGGACCAGGACAACGTCGTCTGGTCAGTGCCGCGCCACTGACCAATTGCAACAGATGGCATTGTCTTGGTCTCTTGGTCCTGCCGTATAAGCATAGGGTCCCTGGACTGGCAAGGTGGGAATGTACTGCATCGGGGCCACCCAACGAAGCTTCGCGAGACTGGCTGTAAAAGGTTCACGAAAAACGGACACCTGCATAAAGTGAACTCAAATATGATGCGTCAAAGGTGTATCTTAGTGGTGAATTTTACCGTGTGAAATTTCAAGGCAGACCTCTGCTCCTGTGAGAAATTAGAACAAGATCTTAAAAAATTGGAATGACAACGCTGGTGACGGAGGCAGGTTTGGAGCTTCCACCGAGAGGTGGTGCACAGATCATCGAAAACAGACGACACAGGCGAGCAATGCATCTGCGGCAGTTTTGCACAATCGCATTTGCCTTTTCTTTTTTCTTTGTACCGACGTGAACTTTATTGGGAACAATTAATAGGAGTGCCCACCGCCCTCATGGGATTATCCAATTGCAACATGTTGCGTCGCCTTTCGAAAGGAGTACCGACTTCGTCGGCATCTGCGTTCCAGTTTGCAAGGGCGTCCTCGTGTCTTTCATGAGAATGGTGGTATGCTTTTAAATTTCGCAAGACAAAATTCACAACTACAATTTGTGCATGTACAGGTGCCAATTTTTCAACCTCTTTTACATTCTGCCTTGGTATCAATGCCACCCATAGAAAGGAACAAAATGTTCAAGCAAAGTTTGCAAAAGACAGCACTGGATTTATAGTTGGGAACAAACACGCTGGAATGAATCTGCTAAATTAAAATTTAAGTTCGATTAGCTGCCTATACAAGGGTGTCTAGCGACCGGGAAAACCGGGAATTGTCAGGGAAATTTTAATTACCGGAAAAAATCAGGGATTTGTCAGGGATGTTGTCAAAAAGCAAGCCCTGTCAGGGAAAATGAGCTGGAAACGCCATCGAGTGCCCTGAGCGAAGACTTCTGGACTTGGGGGCAGAAAAATAGGCAATAAATTCTGCTTAGAGCGGAGTGCAGGTTCTGCTCACCTGATGTAGAGTGTTCTACCCGATGCAAAGGGAACAGCCAACAAATCCAGTCCACACCTGGGACTGGATTAGATTGGATTGGATTGAGAGCACGACAATAGGCTAGATCCAGTCAGAGCTACTAGATTTAGTAACAAATGGGAAAGCCCTAGACTCCAACCCAATTCAAGCCTTAAGCCAAAAGTATCCGAAAGTGCATCTCACGGCCATGTTGCCATTCGGTTATTGACGCGCGTGGTTGAGCGTCGTGTTTTCATCCTGTTTCCGGAAGTGGCCTCTTCACTGACGATGTCGGCGGCAAGAAAGCGCTCAGTTAATCCTGGACGAACCCGAATATTCCGGAATATGCAAGTTAGATTAAGCCCGTGCAAAATGATCCTCACTGTGTTTAATGCTCAGTGGCTTGTGTTGTAATGGTCTCAAATATTTAACCGCCTCTAGAGTGGTTAGGGAATTTAACTTGAAATTGTCAGGGAAAACCTGGAAAAGTCAGGGAATTTCAAAAGAGTAATTTGCTAGACACCCTGCTATAGTGTGCCATCATTGAATTGGCTGGCTCTGACACAGCTGCAGTCAGTCAGCCCAATTGGCGAGCTTCATTTTTGACTTCAGGAGGTGCTATGGGATGCGACTATCTGGTGCTTGTACAAAGAAGTAGGGGCTGTTCTAAGTAGAGTCACTCAACACGCTCACAAGAATGCATAGAATTTCCTCGGCTGGCAGCAAAAAGGTGTTGCTTGGTTGGTCTTCCGCAGTCACACAACTAAACTGATCCGACACAAGGGACAAAGCTCACCTATAAGCCCACTTACTCGGTTGTCCACCACCTCAAGGGGAAAGCAAGGTCCACAAATCCATGCAGAAGCAATAATGTGACTGCTCTAGGCTCCTGTTGGTTTATCCTAGCCATGCCCTTTTTTCTTCCTTGCAGTGCACTTTGTGGAGGTGGTGGAGGCTCTGCCCGTGGTGGCCTTTGGCCAGCCCATCCCCAGCTTAGAGCCGTCGTAAGTTCTTCTGCACTTTACTTGTCGAAGGCTTACAGGTGTCTGCGACACACTGTTGTAATCTGTATGTATTGAAGTACTTGCAGTGCACCTTCTCTATGGGAAATGGGGAATCAATTTTAAAGTATGTGTGTCTAATATTTGTGCTAGAACATTTGATGTACTGATACAACAAAGGTTTTATCCTGGAAACAAAAATGCTTTTGTATATGTGTTCACATCTCTGGTGCAGTGGTGCTATGATGATGCACAGTTCCCGTTTAGTGTGGCTCAACACCACGTGTGTACAGACCAGATGAAATCGAGGGCATTAGCAGACAGCCAGACTGAGATGCTTGCCCGCCGTGTGCAGGGAGTTTGCGGTGCCATGGTTTGACCTGGCAGAACGGCAGCAGCGGAGGGCCAAGTGCCGGCGGCGCTCCTCCCACAGTTCCAGCAATAAGTGGTAGCCGTGCAGAGCCAGACAACATACATCCCGGCACACGAGGGCCGCCCTACAACACGCCCGTTCAGCGGCATGCGGGGACACGTGCGGAGCAGCGCGCTACTTTTGCACGGCAGGGAGCAGCCTGGGACATCTGTCAACGACTGCAGTCCGCGCACGCGTCATCGCCGGAGCGTCAACATCTCCGAGCACGCGTCAGAGCAGACGACGAGAGCCTCCTGCTTGGGCGACGTTTGGAGCTAGCAGCGACAGAGCAGACGAACCAGAAGCGCTTGCCAGCGTGCAGAAAAACGATCTTGGCGGGTGCACTTGCGTGGCTTTGAAGGGTGCTCCGTTTGAAAGAGCGCTCGTACAACAATCAAATCACATTTCGAAGCCATGCGCCCGTGCCCCCTTTCAAAGAGCTGTGCCGAACTTGCAAAAGACAGTGCTAACCTCACAGTGGAGAGAGATTTACCCAGCCACATACGAGCCTTCAGGGAGGCCGCAGCAATTTGGGCTTTTAACTCTCGAGCAAGAAATTATATTCCTCATTTGGAACAACAAGCTTGGTCAAGCGGGGGATCAAACCAGCTAAGGTCCGCCCACTCCATGATCCGCAAAGGATTCAACGTGGTCTGCTCTGACTTGCGTCCAGGCACTCCCTAGGCTGCAGTGGCCACAGTGCTGTTTGCCCTCTCCAATCAAGGCCCGCAGAGAAGCGTAGAAAATGCGAGGTGCAATACAGTGCCTCAGCCAAGCACGAACTGAGAAATGTTTCCAGTAGACCGCGAGTCTTCTAACAGGGTTGTTTTTCCCAAACTGAACAAAAAAAAAAAGAAGAAAGAAACCCTTTTTAATTGTACAGGAGCCAGGAAGGGAATCTGCACGGAAGCACAGATGTCCTGAGCTCGTTCGACGCGCAATGAACTGCTTTGTACAACATTGCCAGCCAAGACGTGGAGACCTGGACAGTTTTACGGTGCTTCGGTGTTTGGAAGATCGAAGGAAAGGAATTTCAAGAGCCTTGAATGCCTTTCCTCTCCTCGTGAAAGCTTTTCTTTTTTGCCCGCTACGCCTTGTCAGTTTCGTCACTTGTCTATATTGAGCGCAAGGCAGGGCTCGCTTCGGTTGACAGCCATTTTTTTTTTTTTTGTAAATACTACTAGCAAATTGAGTTTCCCCCTGTTTTAGGTGGAGAGGCCTGTCATTTATCTTTATTTTAAAAAAATATTGCCAGTTGTTGCTAATAGGTTTAGTCCCTTTTTTTTTTCTTTTAATCCTAAGTTGTTGAATACAAATTAAATTCAAAGTTATTACTAAGCCGTGCTATCCGGTTATGAAATTGCTCATAAAACATCAAGGTAGAATGAGAGGGTTATTTATAACATTTATAGCTCAAAGTTGCCAGAACTGAAACAGTTGTCATACATTCCTACAAAAGGATAAGTGTTTTGGGACGTGTGCCCTGAAAAGCTGCTACAACTTTGTTTGCTCTGCGAGGGAGAACTACCGTATTTACTCGCATGTTGGTGGCTTAGGAAAACCAATGAACCTCGCGAGACAGCTATTGCTGCACGTTTGCGTCTGCAGTGCAAGTGATCAGCATCCCTTTACAGCAGATTGAAAATGAAAACAGCACACAAGGTGTTGCCAATTGATCGAAAGCTTGGAAGCCAAACACTGGCTCTTGCATCCACTTTCATGCAGAAAATTACTGTGCAAAATAGTGCCAACACAATGACGAAGTTTAGAAAAGGTTTTGAGCGAAAACTGTTACCTGCTTCAAGACTATCCGGGCAACTGCCATCTGATAACGTGAGAATCTCTCGTGCTTGGATAGTTTTGCAAAACACGTTTAATGTACCTAAGCATGCTTGGATAGTTTTGCAAAACAAGTTTAATGTACCTAAGCATTTAGAAAACACCCTTGTAGGCAATATGGCTCTCCGTGTGCTTAGTAGAAAGGACACACATGGGCACTGGTGTCACGAGGGTCAGTAGCACCCGGGACAATAGCCTGCCGCAACGACCCCCCCCGCCGTCGCGTAGCCCGCCGTGATACCCCCCCCTTCCCCCCCCCGCGCTCTCGTGGCCCGCCGCGACACCCCTCCCCCCTCCCCCGCACCCCCTTGTGACACCACTGCACATGGGCTTCATTCAATTGGTGAATACATGCTCCACCGGCACGAGTAGATGCGGTGCTTCTCGCATAACCCAGACATATACGTTTTGTTGCAATTTTATTTTGTCACGTTTTGGTTGAATGGAAGACGTGAAGGAAACCAGGTGCAGTGTCGAATCCAGACAAGGAGATCTGCAGCAAGGATGGATGTAGCCTGTTGGAGAAAAGCCGAAGGCGCACCTCGCGCTAGTGAACCAACCCGGCGCCTGTTCGGAAAAAGGCAACCAGTTGCCCATTTTGCAGACGCTTGAAAAGAGATGCTATGCAACTCATGTACATAGAGGGTTGTTCTCCCAACTGCCGACCTTGGCAGTGCTATATAGTCATCCCATTCATTGAAGTCACCTGTAATTATACTTGTTCACAATAAATCTCACCATTTTGGGATGCATGCCCCGTGGAGGCTGCAAGCAATGCACAATGCCTTGCCTATGCGTGTATATGATGCTGCACTGCTCACCAGCAGCATACCCAGGACACTGCCACCTATAACTAGTCAGACCCATTTAACTGCACTTGCTATCGGCATTATTCTTTTCGCTTCATTGTAAAGTCTAGCAATGCTGCACAAGTGGCTTGCGTGTCATTTTCTTGTGCCCACATACGCAGTTTCGACAGTGCTGCAGAAATTGTGCTAGCCTCAACAATGTAGCACGAAAAAATTGGTGCCGCAAAACTGAGGGGGAGACAAGAGTGTGCTGGGACGTCAAAATGCCAAGCTCTGGTTAGAATGATTAGTGGGGAAACCTAAAGCTAGCTGCCTTTGCCTAGTCGAACACACTCAAATGCAAAACGACGGTAATAAGAGCTAGCTTTAGGACTACCCACCAATCACTCCAACCAGAGCTCGACATTCTTAACACCCCACACACTCTCGTATGCTCCTCTGTCTCTCGGTGCATGGCATCCGTGCGAGACAATGCCAAGCACCAATTCTGGACAGCAACTACCAAGGGCTTGTTCACGTCTTGGAAACTTCGCTGAATTAGCCAGCTCTTTTCTCTTGAACATTTTCTCACAGAGGGAGGCGACGCCATGCTAAAAAGTACTCGCAGAATGCAGCCCCGTAATATTTGTGCTTTAAACCTTGTTTTGGGGTTGTTTTCACTTGGTAGCCTACAGGACGAGAATGCCCGGCCTCCAGGAGCTCAATGGTTTCTGCCGAGCCTCGACTGTGCGCAAACTCGAGGCTCGCGATATGCCGAAACGATATTGAAGATGGGAAGTTTGCACTGGAGGAAAGACAATGAACCTCCTTGCCTCTCTCATCCTGTTAGCGACCATAGCTATGCTATACTTGTCTTTGCAACGGTCAAGTCAAATTTGGGAGTTTTACGTGCCAAACCAACGACGGGCATCTGGTACACCCCAGCGGAGGACTGAGGATTAATTTGGACCACCTGGGGATCTTTTGACGTGCAACCGAAAGCTCGGTTACACGGCGCCTTCTCCGCAATAATAAGCATCAGTCAGATCGCGGGCACCTCGGCCGGGATTCGAACCCGCCACACGGGAATCCGTAGGCCGGCGCTTTCGCCCTGGAGCCATCAAGGCAGCTTCTTTTCAAAGGTTAAAGACAGCAAACAGGATTACGCACACACGGTAACCACGTCTGCAAATTGTCGCACCTTCCCGTGGTGCCTAAAACCTCGCAACCTCTGCCTTTCCAGGCCATCCTGTGTTCGTAGGCCACCCAAACAACCGCCGCAATCAGTGAGGACAGCTGCAACGCACGGGCGACAAAATCTCTTTATTCGCGACTCTCGAGGAATGTGCCCGCCCCGAGACGTCGCGGGAGAGACGAAGGTCCGCAGCTCGACTTCGAGCTCAACGCTACAAATTTAAGGGGGCAAAAAAAAAAAAAACAGCAACAAAGCACAGAGAAAATGTTAAATCTTCGGCCACAGCAAGGCAGACGGTTTGCACACGGGGGTAATACTTTCTAGAGGTGCACGCCACAATCCATTTCTGAAGCGCTGCGGTGTCGACGAGGGAAAGCGATTTGTACAGCGGTGGGGCGGCAGACGGCGCCGGCCGCGAGGCGCCACCCACGGCATGCCGTCTGTCGTCCCCGCCCGGGCGGGGCGGGGCGCCGTGGCCCGGTGGACCAATGCGAGATGGGAGTGTACAAGTGATTTTGGTTAAATGGCGGTCACGGCGGTGGCGGTGGATGCCACGCTCTCGCCGCCCCCGGGCTGCCGTGGCGGCTCACACCTGTGGTCGGGCTAGAGGCTGCCTCCCGTCTGCTCTTGGTACACCTCTATGACGTCATCGTTCACCATCTCCAGCTGCAACGGGGGATTTGGTACAAGCCAGGAGGGCAAAGATGCGTGATCAGAACACGGCAAATTGTAGGCACCGACATTGGTAGTCAAATGAGAAAGAAAGTGACAAAAACACGAAGAAAGAGAGCAGACGATAGGTTAGGGGTGTTCGTTTTGCCACGACGAGTTGAAGTTGCTCTGGCGCTTGCCAACTTATATTTTTTAAATGAAATGAGTGGTGCCGGGGTTTATTGGAAAGTAAGCTACGAAATGACTAGGTACAGACCTTTTTAATTGATGTTTGGCTGCTTTCTTGTGTATATTATAACGTCGCAAGCGATATGGGCCGGTGGGGACAATCCATTGAGATCACCAATGTCTGCATCTATGCCTCGCCGTTCCAAAGCGGCCAAAATGTATAAGGCCTTTTCCTCTAGATTATTATATTACCTCTATCACACGGGCAGTACGATTTAGCAACGCATCGGTCCTCCTTTGTCCAATTGTTTTGGTGGGGGGTCTTACCCCTCTCAACGTTCTTGCAGTAAAAATGGTTCAGAGGCCTACAAACTTTGTTAGCAGCAACCCATAAACTGGGCAAAAGATACAAAATTTCCGAAAAGCCCGGCTGCACCTAGATTGCACTCGGACCAGAAAGAAATCCTTCCCTATGGGCAGCTCCCCAAGATGTCCCTTCACTTGATCATTGCATAGGCCTACTGGCCGTGTGTTGCCTCTCATAAGTGAAGAGACCAAGCTCCAAACCAAACGCAGTAAAGGCTCGTTGGCGCAGTCCAAGTCATTCATTTGCTTTTGACGGTTACATCTCGGAAAATATTGTCACTAGACCTTTTGTGACTAACCAGGATGGAGCTACAATTTAAAAGTACGACGAAACTAAGCCATAAAAAACTAAGGCTTAAAATGAAGTTGCAACAGGGTAACTCAAAGTTTCCAATCGGCAGCCGGCATCCCACTATGACTGGTAATGTCTCTGGCACTATTCCATACCTGCCAACCTAGCAACATGAAAATTTAGGAGACTGCCGCACGGAGGGAGGGAGGGAGGGAGGGAGGGAGGGGAGGGAGGGGGGGGGGGGAGGAGAAGGAAGGGTCAAAACGTTTTTTAGTCCGACAAAAAACTTCATGAAGAGGCACTCTGCACAGATCGCACTGTCTTGTTTTGGGGGAAGCTGCCGATGGTGCCCTGCCCTTCTACGGCACAAACATAGTTCTGGTGCTTTCGTGAAGCGATCTGTATCTTGATGTAGGGCTTGCCGCCGTGCAAAACGCTCGCATCACAGGCACAGGTGGTACAAAATCCATAGTTGTCAGCTTTCCGCAAAGCAACAAAGCATGTAACCTCAGTGGTGTATGACCTCAGATATACTTGCAAGTACTTCTTGGCTTCTGAAAGCGCCATAGATCGTTCCAACTAAACTAGAGGACACACAAAGTGTATAGTTTGGTGTTCCGCACTTCACTCGACGACCTGACAAAGCCAACTGAAGCCTAGCGCACCCACAATCATATAAGCAGTGTTCCAAAATGCGCTCAAACTTGCTCAGGAGTAGAGGTTTCGTACCTTGGCGTTTGAAAATCTACCTTGTTTTACGCTGCTGCTCTGAGTTGTCACGTCGTAACCCGCCAAAGTAACCTAAACCTACTCTCAAGTAACTTGCACTGACACACGCGCGATTATAGCGATAGAGCGTCATAAAGAAAAAAACAAAAACCTACGGCAGCCACTTTTCGGAAGATTTCAGTTTGTGTCTGCACAATCAAGAGATGTGATCAAATTTCGGGAGGCTCGCAGACAATCCGAGAGAGTTGGCAGGTATGCTATTCCAATAAGGTAAATAGAGCAAACTGCATATTTAACAAATCATATGGCTAACGTCGTTGATGATTTTGATAGTTTGGTACCCCTGCTTTCCACATAAACCCTGGGGGCACTGGTTTCTTGCCTGCATAGAGCTTCTTTCCATTATCTCAGCGTCCACAAGTCACAACTATTTGTCGCATAGCCCGTAATGTGAATAGCAAAGAAAAGGAAGGAAAAAAAAACACCCACCTGCTTAGGAGTTTCGTCGTCGTTTATCCTCTTGCCATCAAAGAGGAACCTCAGCGACGCGACGGACATTGCCTGTATACAAGAACGGACAAGCCAGGCAGATTATTACTTCCATGGCAACATTGTAGAAAGAAGTATACTTGGGTAGTAATTCAATTACAGTAATTGAATTACTGTCATTTATTTACTTTTGGCCAAAAGGAAATGTTATTTAAGTAATTTCTAGCATCAGTAATTGCAGAATTTCAATTACGATTACTTTTGCAAGCCTTTGCAGTGCCGACGAGACCTCTCTGAAAGCCTCAGTGCTCGCACAAGCGGCCTAGCGCTTGGTGACACACTTGCACGCATAGACACACACTAACAACAAAAATAGTGTCGCATTGTTTGTTGCTTACACAGCGGGCTGAGAGACAATCCTCCTTGGAGCCTACCTCGAACGGCGCCTTGTAGCACTGTCTATGGTGTGAGCAGAAAACAATAGCGTAAACATGCCAAAATATTGAAGAAAAAAAAAAAAGCTTTAGCTTTTAGTTGAGGATTTTAATTCTCTATAAAGTTATTTTTCTTTTTTTGCCAGTTTTTTACATCCCTTTTCTAGTACAGTCGCATATTTCTTTCTTTGTATTATTTTTCAAGTTTATTTCCTGTTGAGTTTACTTCGGATATTTTTTGCACAAGCATTTTGGAGACTGACCTCGCACATGTGAATATTGCCACAACTGATTTGGGAGCCCCAATTCGGTTCTCAGATACTTCTGAGCCATTATAATTTCAACTAAATGTAAATAATTTCCAGTGACAAGATGTTTGTATGTGAATGTGGTCGTATTAGCGCATCTGGATTTAGTTTTATATTAACACTATTAAAATACTAATCTGACTAATTATCAAATTTTTATTTGCTTGGCTAACAAAAGTCTGCCAACCTAATTTTTTCTCTAGCGATCTGGCGTTTCGTGTATATGAACTAATTTATTATTATTTTTTGAAAATATGAGAACATAGCACTCATTGCCCCAAACTGTCAAGTTCTATCATGAATTTAACAAAATTCATAGTGGCTAGCGTTACGTCCGGACGGACCACTGAAACGCGTATACCTAACCCTCCCCCCCCCGTCCTCCTCCCTCTCCCCTGTGAACCTAGGGAAGGCGGAGATTTGGACGTAACTTGGGTTACGTCAGACTAACGCTAGACACTTCGTAAAAGGAAAGTACAATATGTGACATCTATGCAGCGGTGCTTAAGCCTCCTCAAACATTGGGGCAAGGAATGAACAAATCCGCTGAATTTTATACAACTCGTTTAAAGTTATTGGCCCAAGGTGGGTTATTTCTAGAAATAAGTAATTGTTAAGTAATTGCATTACTTCTTAAAAGTAATTTATCATTGTAATGAAATACTTTTCACATAGTAGTAATCGTAATTAAAGTACTTTTACAGCAAAGTAATTGTAATTACAATTAGATTTTGGAAGTAATTTACCCCTGTATGGAAAGAAGTAGTTGGAGACCATCTGAACAAAAAGCCTTCGAGGACAGATTTCCACCTCTACGAGCCCCCAAACTACAAGACTGTTGGCTTTTTCAGGGGATCACTAGCCGTGGGGTAACTTGGAGAAACCCCTGAACCTCAGGGTGCGCCTACTGAAGAACTGTCAGCCAAAGACCCACTCGGAACGAAGTGCAACATCTTGTTTTGTCAGTTCCAGGGCTAAAACAAAATATCCTGGGAAAAACATTGGCAGTGCAAACTAATGCCCATGTCCCACTAGAGCGACAGACAAACAAAAGACAGCGACAAGCCTCCAACCCATGCAGCATGCTCGAGATGGCACCTTTGGCAGGCGTTTAATCGTTCGGTGCTCGTGAAGCAAGCACCAGCGATTGCAAGCCTGCCAAAGATAGCCTCGCGTGCATGATGCTCGTGTTTGAGCGTAGCCTCCTTTATTCTACAAAGCCTCTCAAATCGCGAAAGACTCTGGTTTGAGGCTTGTCGCTGTCGTTTGTTTCTGTCTGTCGCTCTGGTGGGACACTGGCATAACAGATGGGCTCAGGGTGATAATCCGTGTGCCACATTATTAATTCTGCAATCTGTCGTAGACGCCCGCTTCAGACGGCCACCTTTCCCAGCAATTTCGGTGTGGCTGGCGAGTTGTTCCCTAGCTTTCCCTAGTGCAACATAAATTGCTAGGATTGCGTCCGGCTCGAAGAGGACCAGCAACTCGGACAACTTCGACACGTTTGTAGCGGCAGCAGCCAATCACAGACGCTATGTTTTCACGCGACACCCTGCACCGGTGATGATAACATCTAAAGACTTGGTTCTGGTTTGAAATGGATCATTTTTGGAAATAAACCATTTAAGAAAGATGAGTTAGTATTCTCAATACCATTAAAAGGTATTAAAAAAAATTGATAGCATGGAACTGTGTGTCTAAATGGTGCAAGAAAAATAAAACTTAATAATGATGATGGCAAATCGCAGCAATTGGTTGCTGCGTGTGAATGCAGACGGCCCGTGTTGCTGGTGTTGCGACATCAAGTTGCTGGGAGAAATTGCACCGTCTGAAGCGGGCCTTAAAGGGGCAGTGCAACGATTTCAATGTTGAAAGAATTGGCAGTTTGCATTTTTTCTATTGTTTATGCAAGCCCAAGTGACCAAAAACGCGTCACCTTTCTCCAAAAAACTGCTATTCTGCTGCGTAATCGCAAAGCAAAAACGAATTACTTGCCGATCTGCAGCCGCCTGTCGGAGTTACGGGAACTAAAATGACACCGTCTCTGGGGGTACGCGGAAGTCAACAAAACCTGTCCCACTCTGCTGCTACACTCGCCGTCAGCCCCGTGGCAAACGGTCCTTTGTGTCGGATCGCTCGCCGCGACCTTTGACGAGGCTAATCCTTTCAAAGTCGACAATCGCGGAGGAAGCGGCTGGTCTCTGAAGAGAGAACCCAAGGGGAAACTACGTGAACCCCCAGAGTATGTCACTCGAAAGTCGACGTAGAGAGTGGAGAGGCACTTTGACCTTCGATTTGTTTCATTTTTTTTAAATAAGAACTAGCGCTCGCAAGAAATTACGGCTGTCTGCTTTTTGTTCCATAGGTGACGCAGATTAATTTCCGTAGTTAATTGGCCAAAGTCTGAAAATTGTTGCACAGCTCTTTAAGGGCGATTCACACACGTGCGTTGAGTCTGACCAAGTGCGGGGGTTGCTATGGCAACAGCTGCGTCGGCTCCGACAAAACGGGGTAGAAACCGGGTTTGTTGGAGCCGACGTAGCTGTTGCCATACTAACTCTCGCACCACTTGGTCGGACTCAACGCAAGTGCGCGAATCGCCCTTTAAGCCCGCTTCAGACGGGGCAATTTTCCCAGCTATTTCGGGGTTGCCAGTGAGTTGTTCCCTAGCTTTCCCTAGATCCTCGCGCTGCAAAATGAATTGCTGGGATTGAGTTCGGCTCGAAACGGACAAGCAGCTCGGACAACTCTTAGATGTTTGAAGCGGCAGCACACCAATTAGGGACGCTATATTTTCACGTGACAGCCCTGTGGTGGCGATGATGACAACTAAAGACTGGGTTCAACTTGGTTCTGGTTTGAAATGGATCGTTTTTGGGAATACATTGCTTCAGAAAAATGAGTTGGTATTCTCAAAGCCATTTAAAGATATAAAAACATGTTTACAGCCCGTAACTGTGTGCCTAAATAGTGTAAGAGAATTTAAATGTAATGATGACGATGGCAAATCGTAGCAATTTGTTTGCTGCGTGTGAATGCGAGCGGCCCGTGTTGTTGGTGTTGCGGCGTCAAGTTGTTGGGAAAACTTGCCGTCTGAAAGGGGACTTACCAGCTCACATCCTACTGTGCCGTTTTCTTTTTAATGAACCGGGTTCACACCCGATTCATTAAAATGAATACGTGCAACGCTGGTAGTGCAACTACAACACAAGTTCATCGCGAAAAAAAAAAGGAAAACAACCTGGGACTGAATCAAAATGTGCGCGCCTGATTGAGTCGCGGGAGTGCAAAAGGTGTACGGAGAACTCACCACACGCTCGCTGTAAGACTTCTTCAGCTTTCCCATCTGGGTGGTCATCTTGACTTTGAAATGAATTTCGTTCCCGTCCTGCACGAGCAGAGGCGATCAGACGCGCGGTGAACCGCATGCGCTCACACACGCGGGGAGCACGGAAGTCTCAAGACTCGTTCCTTTGAAAGCCGCCGGTTACGTCACCGATTAAATCTTCCCAGCCGTGAAATTCCGGAAAACAAGAAGACGTTTAGGCTCGTACGACGAGGTAAGTCCGTTTTTATCGGCACGACGAATCGGTCCCTGAGTAGTTCCCGTCCGGAAGGGGATTACGAAGTTGGGCGACCGCGGGAACGTCGCAATGTGTCGAGTTGCAACAACGGCGATTAGGCCTACGGATGGCGTTTTGTGAGCCGTGCATTCGCCGGGGTTCGTCCGACGGTGCCCGCTCACGACCGAGGCCTTCCGAACTTTAGAGGCCACGCTCATGAGCCGACTTTGCTCGACCGAAACAGGAGGCAAAGCAGAGTTGAATACGCACCTGGCCGACCACCTTGAGCTTGATGTATTCGCAACTGTCACCCCCATCGGCTTTGGAATCCTGTCGGCGTCGTCCGCGGGCGTTGCGAACAGGGGCACGGTTAGTGCGTGGCTTGGAACGAGCATCGACAGCTTGTTGACGCGTCTAGTGTTCACCTACCTGGTTAGAATCGGACATCTTCGGGAGGGGATATGTTCCTTTTTTTTTCGACGGATCCGATCCACGCTCGTCTCCCTGGTGCTGGCACCGGAAACCGCCGGAACTTAACGGATCCGCAATTAGCGCCTTGGTGTTCCGGCAGGTGGCGACAATGGGGAACTGGGGAACCGCGAAATTTTTTACAAACTTTGTGACACAATTTTAGGCAGTTATATTATTACATACAAGCCAGTTATTCAGAAATAATAAATATATATATATATATGTGTATATTAAAATAAACATTATTATGTTTCAGTTTGTGTCGTAGAGGGCGCTAGCAAAAACTTCCTATCACAGTATCCTATTTGTCGAAAATCTATTTGTACGCGGTAATGATTGGAACATGTCATACAGGAGTCGCATCCTTCACTGAAATTAAATGTATTGCTTAAATTTTCCCCCCGTTTTATTACACCGGGGCGACGCAAAGGCCCAAAATCTGCGTTTTGACGCGGATATCGCGGAGCTCGTCTCTGATTGGTCTATCGGTGTATGAGGTGGCGGTCGTGTGTTTCTGTCGGCGCGCTGATTGGCCAAGCAGGCCGCTCGCGATGATGATGCGGACGCATCTCACCAGAGTGGTGTGAGTCGGGGGATTTTCAGCCGGCTTGTTTCTCTCATTCGTGCAGCGATCGGTGTTGGGATTTGACGCGTGCAGCGCAAAAGCCCGTCGTGCGGCCTCCCAACTTCCTTGGCTTCATTCCCGCGGCTACACTCTCCCAAGGTGAGTGTCCGTGCGGCTCGCGTTTGAAAACGAAGGTTGCGGCCACTTGCGAGCGTACCGACGAGCAGACGACGGGTAAGCCTATTCACGGCCAAGGCCTGTTTGGCCCATTACGGGTGCTGTGGGTCACTCGCCCGCCTGAGCCGAACGTTGGCCCACATTCCGCTTCATACTACGGACCCGTTGCGAGCGAGCAGGAAGTTTCCTGCGTCGACCGCGGCCCCGCCGAAATCTTCAACCTGCCTACCTTCCATTCATGAGTGGAGCGAAGACAGCGCGCGAGCTCGCAGTTTTGGCAGGTGTTTCCGTCGGCGCGATCCAAGGTAGCATCCGCGGCGACGGGCACGCGCCTGTTGTTTTCGCTGGTGCACGCTGTCAGTCTTTGCTGTACCAGTGCACGAGACATCGCGCAATCTTTATAACGGCCACTAAAGTTCTACCGCCCGCAAGTTTGATTTGGGGCCAAAACGAGATTTTCAGGTATCGCCCCTTGACCTGTTCCAAAAAATGCGACAAAGCGAGTTGTTCGTCGTATCGGTGAGATTTCGATTTCGGCAAGTCCGAGCTGCTCGGAGCACACCGTGGATAATATGGCTGGGAATTCCTTTCGATCCGGCCTTGGCGGAGTCCAAATGCTCCCCTCGTCGGTTGTGTGTTTTCCGGCAGACTTCTCTGCCGAGGAGCACCCAACGAGGAAAAGCCGCTGTGGTGGCAAATTAGCCAAGCGTCAGGGGCGCCCCACATTCTGCTTGGAAGATGGTCGTGAACCGGTCTCGAGCAGCCGATGTCGCGGGTCACTAGCTGACGTTTGTTTACGTCGTTGCAGCGGTCTAGAATTATGCCCCCCTTCCCCCGGCTTTCTTTCTTTTTTTTTTTTTTGACACCTTGCGCGTGCAGTATTTTCCGTGTAGCGCTTTTCTTTTTTTTTTTTTGTAAAATTGCGATGAAAAGTAAGGAAAAAAAAAAAGATGCCAGCTGCAAGCCGCGTACCATGAGACTCCGGACGTTAGTTTACACGGGTAAAAGTGTTGATACATGGTTTTGCGCAAAAAAAAAAAAAAACGCACAAGGTGAAACAAACACGAGCGCAACTTACAACCGTTTGAGGAAACCTTTAGAAAACATACAGATATACCGTCAACTTCAATGCGTCCACGCATACGTCGTGTCACTATCACACGCTCGTCACAGAAACTTATCAAGGAAGCGTTTTTCAGCATTATACAAACTTACTGAGCGATACCTCGATAAGTTTGTATAATGCTGAAAAACGCTTCCTTGATAAGTTTCTGTGACGAGCGTGTGATAGTGACACGACGCATGCGTGGACGCATTGAAGTTGACGGTATACCTGTATGTTTTCTAAAGGTTTTTTCGTGTTTGTTTCTCTCTCTTGTGTCCGTCTTTTTTTGCTCAAAACCATGTATCCAAACGTTCACCAACTCGCCCAACAACAAACTATTTTACTTAGTACAGAACATATGGAAAAAATTGTATTGGCAATGTAGGGAAGGGTAGAGGAGGGTGCGGACATCTAGAACGGCAGTAGCAAGTCACGCAAATACAGCTTAACATACTTGATCTTGAATTCCAGTACATCTTCGAGGTATTTTCACTGATTTTTACCACCGCACGTGCGTATCTTGTCCGTTGAATTTTTTTTTTATCTGACGATTTTTTACGGTATTTCCGGCGCATACTCTAGCCAGGAAACGATACAAAAATGCCGCGCCAATGCGAGGGGGAGAGAGGGAGAACGTTCAGATCAGAATCCCGCGAACGGTGGATGCCAAGAGGCCGCCGGGAGAATCAGCCGTGCATCCCTTGATATCAGCACACCCACTTATCTCGACTATACACTGTATCTCGACTGCCGAGAGCCGTCCAGAAAGCTTGATAGTCCGCACAAAACGCAGCGTCGCGTGTCGTTACCGATTTCATAAGGTGTCCGCATCTGGCATGCCTGTATCTGGGCGTGGAACTTGCCTTCACCTCCTCGGGAAGAACGTATGCAGAGCGCAAGTTCATCTGCTTCATTTGCAGGGGTTGTTGTGGCGTCAAAACACCGAGCTCTGGTTTGGCTCTGACTGAAGATAGTGGACCTCTTTGCAAGCTGCCTTGAGGCAGGAGCACGGGCAAGCTTTCCGAGCTTTGACCTGCATTTCTGTTGCAATATCGTGGAATCTTGCGCGTCGACCAATTTATTGTAATGGTTATCAGTAACCTTAGCCAACATTTCGAGAACAACCCATGGAGTACTCCTGGAATCACAGTCGAGCGAGGAATCACGAAAGTAATCCCTGGAGAAGGGGGACAAAGGACAAACACAGCTAGGTGACTGGTGCGAGACCGAACAAATCCGCCTGGTCCGGGTATCGAACCCGGGACCTCTCCATTTCCAGTCCGTGTCGGCGCGTCCTGTGCTTAATTTTCTTTCGGTGGCACGTGCACGCTATTTGATGATACCTTTTGCGTGAGGAATTTGGGAAGGGTCTCGCCCCACGAGAACGCGCGGAGCGGGGAAAGAGCATCTTCGAAAGGGCTCGCGGATGCGCGACATGAAGCGCACCTGTGAGCTGACGGAACTTTCAGCATCATAAGAACCCGGTCTCGGGGTTTCCATTATTTATGTATCATTATTTGCAGTCTCTAATTATGCAGAAACATGATTCCATCTGTTCTGGTGTGCTCCTCTCCTTCGAGCAAGCTTCCATCATGCTCCATGCGTTTTCTGTCCGATTGTTTTTGGTCGTTCCGTGAAGCAGCATGCACAGTGCACAACTTGCCTGGATCATCCTTGAACGCACGAAGACTTGGGGCGAGCCATTTTATTTTTCCCACCGGACGATGTTTGTTTCTTTTTGTTTGTGTCTTCTGCCGGAGCACGCCGAGGCGCTCGTTTTTTTTTCCTGCTTGGCGGGGCAGCTTTCTCGCCGCGTCGTCCCCTACCGAGTCGCCCCGCGTTACGCTGAAAGGCTGCGAGGAAGTGTAGAGACGATACTCGACGCACTGGAGGAAAAGTGCAAACCCGGTGGCCCTGCCGTCCACACGTTTGCGTCACCCGATGACCGCACTCGCTTCGGGGGTGAATTTATGCCGGGGTAGTCGTACAGGACGGTGGCAGTCTTCAGCCAACTCCGACACAACATGCTTTAGGTTTACGCGAGATTCGTCCAGCGAACGCACCGGACTCCTAATTTGAGCTGCATGCTGGGAGAAGGATGGGTGTCTCCGTTGGGAATCACGCGCACACGACAATAGGAGGAAGAGACGGCGATTCGAAATTATTACGTGGAGGCGTACCTGTAGTGTGCCCACAATTGCCGCCTCGACCTCGGTGGCTCCGAGGAGAAACGTCGACCTAAGGGTGGCCGGTTAACCCCTAGGAACGCTACTGGGTTAATCTAGTATTGGGGCTAGTTTCACCGAGTGTATGGTGTAACCACGTCGCTGCTTCTGGCATCTCCACAGCCACAATATCTGCCGTTGTTCGAGTTCTGCGCCGGCGTGCTAGAAACAGTGTCTCAGTTGAGACTGAGGAGGGAAATAAAGCACTGCCAAAGCCAGCGCACGAGCTGAGCGGGACTCAAGACGCTTGCGCGGCCCAATTCTCGCAGTGCTTTCTTCATCCAGTCTAGCGGATACGCTGTTCTGGCAAGCCGGCCCTGTTGAGCTCGGTACCCTTTTCTCGCGCGAGACTCGCGTGTCGTCGATAATCACACCAAACCGCGAGGTCAGTCAATTGCCGCGTGGCTTGACTGCCCGGAAGGTGGCTTTTCGGCATTACACGCGTGCGCTATGTGCTGCATCTCCTTTTCGGTTGGTTATCGGAGGGAAAAAAGCGGTGCTTCTGGCGTTGGAAATGTATACGTCCATCTGATAAGGTAACGCATATCTAATCTAACATGCACTCGCATGTAGTTTCCTTCTCCATGCATATGTTGAAATTAGTAGTGCTTCGCGAGGGGCCGAACTTTATCTTCCTACGGTTCTTGAGGGGAAACGAAGTAGTCTCCGTCGTTAAACTTCTCGCGGATGGTGCACGAATTATATATATATATATAGTGTGTGTGTGTGTGTGTCGAAGGCACTCCCACACATACGACGCACGCCACTGGTAAATGTATACCGCTGTCACGACATCTGTTTCCATACCCTCGTGGGACGGCAATGGACGAGGTCCCCTTAATAATAGGGGAAACGAAGCAAAGGCGGACTTTACGCTCCGTTGCTTTTCGTGTTTGGTCGAGCGAATAAGTGCTTCGATATATTCCGAGATTGTGATTTTTTCGTGTCGTACCATCGTCTTTTTTTTTTTTTATTTAATTGAGGCTGTCGAGCGCAATAATGTTCAATACACCTAGGCAGCCTCCAGACACCGCATGGGGCGTGAACTTCCTCGTATGACGACCCTATCGTATTGGTGACACAAAAATTGTCTGCAGATATATTCGAAGCATACATGAGCGGTGATCATTTAAGGAGAAAGCGAGTGCGTTCCGATAAAAGGCCCTGGGCAGATATCCGCCGTGCTCCAGACATGCATGCCGCGGTTTGGTAATCGAGTGCAGGCAGCTGCTCGGGGGGGGGGGTAGAGCGGCTGCTGTCGGGAGCAGCCGATATTGATAACGAGCGACTATTTTATTCTTACACATCGCCGAGCGATAGCCTCTTTTCTTTTTTTAGACAGATACGTATCGCCCAGACATGCATCACGCCACACGTGGCTCGACACTGCCGGGAGGAACGTCTGCCAAGCTGTCGGAGCTCGATTTTCTGAACGAGTCCTGGCGGACACTCGTTTATTGTTTCCGAATTTAGACGGTACGGTATGGCATACTCTGTCGGTGCCCTGCCTCGCGACATTAAAGATCTCATTCGTGACCCGTCGCGGAGGTTCCGAACGGAAGGCGTGAGTCAGAATTTGTCTCGCTCTGCGTCGGGTTGCTGCGGTAGTCGATGCATTGTGCACGGGGGTCTATCCAAGATCGTCGACCATGATTTCAATGTTGTCGACGTCCTCCGACGAAACGTACTACATCAAATGGGGCCGTTAAGCCAGGCGCGTAGAGTAACAATTCAATAAAGTACATTTCAACAACCCCGACAGTATATCAGAGAAGCAATTGCGGTGCACTCTGACCTGTTTGACCTTTGGGCGCCTACGCGCGTAGATGCAATACTATATTTATTTCAGCATCGAATAGCCCAGAAAAGCCAAGAAGGCTCGTGCGTGGGAGTTGCTGCTGCAGCTTTTTGTTGCACAAGGGAATCCGAACGTTAAAACCTCGGAACAATGGAACGCACCTTTGTACAATAAATGGCGACAGTTCGGAAAAACGACAGTTCGGAAAACGTCGAGGTGATATGACTTAACTCGCTGCAAGGACATAGCGCTGCTGGTAGAGAAAGTACGTCAACAGTACCTCATAAATTGGGGAAATGAGCGAAGCTCTACGATTATTATTTTTAAACTTGACCTTGTCGCAAATGCTCTCTCAAATCAGTGGCTGTCCAATGACAAATAAATACTGAAGAATGTTGCGAACATGGGCGTGCCAACCGGTGTCTTCGCGCAGTGTTCGTTGTCCTCTTGTGTCATCGCTAACGCGTGTTGTTCGGGGCTCCAGGTTGGATAAGCGCGGTGTCTCGGCGACATATTTGGAAGCGCCGGCGGTCAGCTGATCCACGTGTTTGACGCACGTGGATGTTCCGCATGCGTTTGGCGCGATGGATGAAGATGTGAGAAGCCAAACAAATGCGCAAAGGAAAATCAAGTTATATACGGCGTCTCTAAACAACCGGTTGCTAAACGACATGTGTAGGAAGAGAGAAAGGGCCTCGGGCGCGTGCCTTGATGGCATCGTGTGCGTATCTGATTGCGTATAGACAACATGCACGAAACTGCGCAGGTGGCGAAGATAAGCTAGTACTACAAAAGAAAGAGCTGCATTTCTTTCTCTTTTTAAATATATATACGTATATATATATATGGAAAAAGTTGGCAAATAAAAGAAATTGAGGGTGTATACGAGCTTAATAAGAGCACGTGCGGTTTTCTTGCAACTATCGGGGAAAATTGGCTTCTGCTGACACGAAGATCTCGTGTATGCGCAGTGTGCGGCACAGTTAGCGCGAACGGGCGATGACACTTTGTTTGTTTATTCATTTTTCTTGCGACTGGAAGGTTGTGATTCCTGTGGTTTGATGTACGAATGTAGTAAAACGTGTTTTATATATATTTTTTTTAAATTTATTTATACTTTTGTGACGCGAACTTTTATGCGTTAAAACTTGGTATTTGACGCTAGCACAGGAATGTGAAAACCTGCAACGAGAAAGTGCAAGTCATCATTGTAAGGAAGTGCAGTGAGGAAAATGCGGAAGGTGCAGAGTGTGTGCGTATACACAGGTCACTGTGTGTGCACTGCAAATTTTTCCGTCCTCTTTTTTTTTTTCCTCCTTTTTGGTAAGAACGATTACACCCAACCGCGAAGCGGTAAACTTTGTCATAGCTACGTTCAGCGTTTAGGTTCTTGTTCAGCACGCAGATCCGTGTGGTCTACCCCAAGTTGGAAGGAGACACGGCTGAAATGCAAAGTTGGGCGGAAAGGTCGACGAGAACTTTTTTCTTTTTTTTTTCTCTCTATTTTTATTAAACGTTTGTTAGTTGGTTTTCCTCATGGTACAAGAGGAACTTTTAGTGACAATGGGCATTACCGCAGGACGCTCTTGTCTGACTGTCCCAGCAGTCGTTCGCGTAGGGCCCTCGCGCCGTGGCTGGGTGAATGGCTGCGTGCCCTTGTCCCTTTTCCGCCTTGTTCGCTCTTTCCTGGTTGGCAAACGGTGGCGGTCTTGCCTAGTCTGAGAACTGCCCACAAAGAAAGGAAGGTAAAGAAAAAGAGAAGCAAAAACTGGCTTTGGTTAAGGAAGAAGACAGCCGCACTTTTCTTCTTTTTTTTTCTTTTTTAACATGGGCGCGCCGTCATTTTTTTTTTTTACATTATTGTGATCTTTAGCTTTGACGTAGTTTTACGAAGCTTTTTTTGTGTGTGTGCTTGTTGAGTACTTTTAATATATTTAATGGCCTTCATTTATTGTCCCGAAACTCGAGGGCTTTTGCCGGGGAAAAAAGAGAAAAGCATGTTAAGTTGTGCGTTTTCGCTCCTGTACATTTCAAGGCCCGAGGCTAGCGGTCGTAGTTTTGTACTGTATAAAATTCTCGTCTAGAAGGCATGAGACGCCCTTTGGACAGAGTTCAGGGAAGCTCCTCCCAAAACTTCCCACTTCGGCAGAGCGAACCCTAGAGAGAGGTCGCCTCCTTTCCAACGTTTTCTCTTCTAAAGTGGAAAGAGACGGGAGCAGCTAATTCCTCTGAACTGTTAACCTGTCACCAACTGACACTTCAACCGTCTCTAGAGCAGTCTATCCATACGACAGATTACTTTAACGTAGTTTAAGCTCCAGTCTGATTTATGAGGGAACGCAGCATACTCCATAAAAAAATGCTTAGTCCCAAGAATCCGCAGGGACATTGAACAAGAATAATTAGACCCATTTACGGGGTGGCGTTTGACCGTTCGACTGCGTTAAACCCGATTCACAGGATGCGATTTTGCTCGCGCTTTCGTAGTTGCGACGTCGTGCGGCCGGCAAGAAAAGCGTGGGGCTGCGGGGCTCAACGCTGTAGCCGTGTGATCGAAAGCAAAATCGCACCGTTTGAATCGGGCTCTACGTCGGGATACAGCTGCGAGTTTACCGGCACATCCGTTCTTCGTCCGCATCGTGCCAATTCCGTTAACATCGCTCGTCGTAACGCGGTCGGACGCCACTTAATTCACGTCCTGTTCATTGCCCCGCGTGCGTGCAACCCAGTCGTCACTTACCTCGTGAGGTGCGGCAGGTCAATTCGCTTATTCAAATCGAACCCCGCCCCCACACACACTTTTTCTTTCTTTTTCTTATTAATACGCCATTGCCTCAATTTCCGAAAAAAAAAAAAAGCATGTTGAAGTGGCTTTTGCATTTTAGAAACAGTGGCGTCAGATGCGTGTTCTAGTTTCGGTTTTATTTCGAACCAGCGCGTCGCACGGTTGAGCCACAAAATTGAGCGTCACTGCGCCGTTGCTCATATTTGCGCAAAAGTTATATATATATATATATATATATATATATATATATATATATATATATATATATATATATATATATATATATATATATATATATGTGAGAATGTTTGTGCGTAAATAAGTTCCTGATTTTTTTTTTTTTTATTAAAAACACGATTAAAGATCGCGAAAACGCCGCTTTTGCCTGTCGCGATTTTTGGATCGCATTTTTGATAGGGAAAAATGTCTCGCGTGACCGAAACTCGGAGATTTTCACTTTACCTGTGTATAAAGATGAACCCAAAAACCTCCTTTTTGCCCTTTCAAAAGGGAGCAGGTGATCTTCTGGCAGTGTTTGTCAAAGTACATATTGTACATATTAAAGTACATTCCCTATACAACGTTTTGTTTTTTTTCTCTTTTTTTAACTGGTATGCATTGCCCCAGGAATAAAGGGGTGCGTCAGTTATTTTTGGAAATGGTGGCGCGTACTGGATAAATTCAAGTGGCCACAGAATGGTTGTTTTACTCTCGCTGACGACCTATTTAACACAGTCCACTTATAAGGCACTTGCATCGGTCTTGTAGCCGCCGTTACTTCACTCCGCCTGCTCGCGTTTCTTGTGAGTGTAGGGTGTTACTCCCAGTATTCCTTGAGAGTTGACAAACCATCATCTTGTGATACAAATTTAACAAGACCAAGTTTGGGGAGTGAACTAGTTAGACAGTTTTACATCTTTACATCTTATAGTTAGACAGTTATATACATCGTTCGCCCCTAAGCTGACAGTGCGGTGCAAGCTACGCGCTTGCCGGACCAATCAGCTGCCTCCCTTTCATCACCGGACTCCGCTCTCTGCACGTGGGTGAATCTCGATCACGTGGCGAAACATAGCGGTACGACTGGTCCAGCGAGCACGTAGCTTCCACGCACTGTCAGCTATGGGGTAAACGGAGTTATGGAGGAGATACCACTGCTGCCACAGTACCGGAATATGTCTGTGACGATTGTAGCACGTTCTTTTAATGCTCAGAATAGCAATGTGTCGAGAGGGCATGCCGCCAATTTCGGCCCTTCTTCGGTGGCGGCCGGATATTGCGCCGCAATTTTCGTGGGAAATCGCGAGAAGTTGGCCGAGAGCCAGTGACGTCACGGGCGTGGCCCGTAGACAGGGGAAGCCGCGCTCTGCGAGTTGTGCCGCCGGCAGCGCACGGCTGCCGTGCGGGGAAGCGAGCGGCGCGGAAGCGGAGCCGATTTCCGCGTGTGTTGAATCCCAATATGGCCAGTTTTCTGCAAAGTGGGATGGATTTGTCGATCGTCGCGGGGAAATTTGAAATGAATTGCTTCTCGACATATCGATTAAGCCCGAACTGTTCCCAGACTTATGGTTAGACCGATATTTAGGACCTAAAAATGTGGAAGCTTAATTAGACTAATTCTATTAACTGATTGACTGCTTAAATTTACAAAAAAAATATAATGGCAGGATAAATATGGTCAACTGTACTGTTGAGTAGTTCTGCATAATTTTCTAGTTCAAGCTCTGCTGATGTTTTTCGGTTATATATATATATCTCTAGCAAAAATTCCCATAGAGATTTCTATAGGACCATTAGAGACTCCTATCGGACCAATGGAGATTTTTCACGGTCCTATAAAAATTCAATTGGACCAATAGAAATATATATAGGTCACATAGAGGTTTCCATAGGTCCCACAGGAATGTCTATGGTCCAATAAAGATTTCTATTGGGCCAATAGAAAATTATGTCGGTTATACTGAAAGTTCTATTGGTTCAATAAGAATGCCTATCAGACCAATAGAAACTTGTATTTGTCTAATCGGAACTTCTATTGGTTTAGTAATGTCTATTGGACCAACTGGACATGCCTATTTTAGCAGTAGAGATGTCTATGGACCAAAATAGATGTTGATGGAACTAGATGCATTGGTGTCTTGGAGCAATGGAGATGCTTATTGGATCATTAGATGTGTATGTATATGCTAACAACTGTTATTTGGAAACCTTCACTGTTAATTTCTTGTACTAGATCATATGTAGTGCACTTCATTGAAGTGGCTTTGAGGAATATTGAAACTGAACACTTATTTGGTAGCATGCTTTTGAGGGATGTCTTCCCTCCTGGTGTTCTTGCATTCGGAAAATTTGACCTAAAGTAAGAAAGAAAAAAAGGAAGAAATAAATGACGTGCGCAAGGCAAAGCAGGTTCTTAACTTCGGGGCTTGTCCAGTTCTCCAACTTCTCTCCGCTTTTTTCTCCTATTTGCTGCCATGTTTGAAGGTTTGGGTGAAACATTTGGTTCAAGATGCTTAGTCTAAAACTCGCAGTTGCGTCTTTCCTGACTGCTTCGGTGGTGCGGCCCTCACCGTCCGTTTTCTGCCCCCAGGGCCGAGTCCCCGACGCAAGCAAGAATGTCTGCCAAAGCGATCAGCGAGGCTACGGGCAAGCGCCTCCTCAACGAGCACCTGGCCGAAGGGTTGGCCGCACCCTGCCTCTTCGCCCAGGTGACTCCAGACACCCACTGGCAGACCCTGCAGCAAACACACCCCTGGCTGGCCACACATGTAAGGGATGCTCGTATGACGCTAAATCAAAGCACCTTGTTTTGTGTCTCGGAGAGATGGCAGGACTGGAGATGTCTGAGGCTGTTCCTACGTGCCCTTGCAGCAGAAGCTGGTGGCAAAGCCCGACCAGCTGATCAAGCGCAGAGGGAAGCTGGGGCTGATCCACGTCAATGCAGACCTGGACAGCGTACACAACTGGGTCAAGCAGCGGATGGGCAAGGAGACCGAGGCAAGTTTCTCTCTCCATCCATCGCGATAGATCCTTTCCAAAATTCAGTCTGGCCTCTTTGATCACTCATCATCTGCTGTTTGTGTAAGAGGGGGCCGCGGACTCTTCAAGCTGCATGATGCTGATTTTTTCCTTGGTCTCCCTCCATCATTTGTTTGATGGGAAAATAAACATTATTATTATAGATATGGCATCTCTGCCGTACTAATGGCGGCCTTCTAGTGACTGATGAAGTAAGACGTTGGAGGTGCTCCCAGGCGGAGGATGCGAGGCCTATACATTTGAGGGGTTAGTACGACGCGACGCAGGAATCCAACACGAGAGCTTCGTAAGCGTTCATTTCTAACTCGGATTCGGGAAATTTGTGGGCAGGTGGCACACAATCGGCTCTAACGCCCTTTGGTGACGAGAATTCAATCGAGGTATTTATGTGAGTTTTTGCCTCGTTCTGACCAGTTGTATCTTTGTGACCATCAAAACTGAAAGTGATTGAGAAAGAGCTGCACTGTGAACACTTCCTCGTCTGCCGTTGGCTTGCGAAAGTGATGGTGCCAGATAGAATACAAGTTCATTACCGCCATTGGTATGGCAAGTATTAAACTGCTATATGAGCCACCAGGCGGCACTGAATTTCGGAAAGGGTCTATTGCTGACAAAGCCATTTCTTCCAGGCTTTTTTGTTTTATTTATCTCGACGGTGCATAAAAGATAAAATTCTAAGTAAACAGACAATGAAAAAAATGTGCAAGTGTCGTCAATAGCGTGTTATTCTTTCTTGGGGGTTTGGAATGTGCTGTCAAAAGACACAGAGACAACAAGACAAGGACAAAGTGAAAACAAGACAAGGACAAAGTGAAAACAAGACAAGGACAAAGTGAAAACAAGACAGACGACAGCACTGAAAAACATTGCACAAGAAAGCACCGACAGCCTTTTGTTAACTGTCAAGAATGCGTCATGTATTCTATTCCTCAGTCGTGTGACAGGTTCTATATCGGACAAACCAGATGGTGCATTAATGATCACTTAAAGGGGTACTCCGGCGATTTTTGAGCTACCTCAACTAACTATATTTTCTGACTCCCCGGCCTTTATCCTTTCCGGTATGCCATTTAGTATCGCGAAATTCATAATAGTTATTGCTAAATCGGGAAATGAAAATGATTCAAAAACCAACATTCAAATACACCCGCACTTTTCAGTGCCGTGACGTCAGTGGAAGGCAGGCTTGCCAGTCGAGTGAGCAGTCTAAAAAATAGAATATGCCAGTCATTTGTTCCGTGCTGGGCGCGGGGACTGGAGTGAGCTTCCAAAGCATCATTTGACACCATGAAACTGCTTCGAATCAGTTGGGAACAAATTCTACAGTCCAAAGAGTGAACCCCTGCACTTCCACTGACGTCACGTTTTCGTTGTTGCCAGTAGAGACTTTCAGTTTGAAAAACACTGTGAGGACCAAAATGATAAATTCAATAACTTCGTGAAAAAAAATTATTCTGACCTAATGTTTGGAATACTATTTTGGCGATGTTGTTTGGCGAGTTTAGCAAAATTTCAAGCAAATCGGGGACCATGAAGAAATCGGTGGAGTACCCTTTTAAGGGAACATCAGTATAATGTAACAAAACAAATCTTTGGTCATCTGGGAATTCACTGCCGTAACTGTGGATGCACCCCTGACTACCAAAAAAGCAAAATACTCAAAAGGAACGGTGACAAACTAACTCGAGAGATTATAGAAGCTTACGAAATTAACAAACAAAAGACAAAAGTGTCAGCCTGGCCTCCGTTGATCTGTTTGATAAAGAAATTTGTTTCCTTACTAGTGCACATTGGGGACAGACTATGACACAGCACTGTATTATCTAACTAATAAGATTGATAGTCAGCACTGTCGTTTGTTTCATCTTTACTTTGTCCTTGTCTTGTCGCACTGTTTTAAACTAAGGGAATACAGCACTTTATAACTGGTGGAAATTAATTTTGTGTGCACGGTTTGTTGCCTTCTGCCTGGAACTAGGAAAGCAAACAGAGCAAGCAGCTTGTAATGAGATGCTGTAGTAAATAAATAAATGTGTTGAAAACCGTTAGTTTGTCCACACTGTAAATATGGGTGCACTTCTGACATGTCGCTCAAAGAGTCAACCGATTTTTTATAACGAGAGTAATTCTTATGGACAGTTTTGATGCTGTGTTTGGCACTGGTTTGTATCGAAGCAATGGGTGCTTCCTTGCAAGTCACTACGTGAGGTGTTTGCCAGAGACCGAGATATTCATGTCGTGTGTGTGTGCAGGTGGGACGCGCCAAAGGTCGCCTGAGAAACTTCATCATCGAGCCTTTCCTCAAGCATTCTCAGGTAAGGCTTCGTCACTGAATGGCATCGCAGTTTAGAGGGCGTGTTTGAGAAGACCGGTTGATTCATAATTAAGAACTCTTAGAGCTGGAAACATTGGGCGAGCCTAGCTGGCACATCTTCTCGTTTAGTTCCTGTCCTTGATAGCCTTGGCCAGGACAACCCAGGGTTCACTACAAATTGACGAAGGATTCCACATTTTTTCAGTTCTAAACCACATAGTATTAGCAAAAAAAAAAAAAGTAGCCTAAAAAAAATATGGTGTTGCAAAAAAAAAAATTATCAAAAATAATTGTTTTTCTGGAAAAGAGGCCAGCTATGTTTGAGCCAGTACTATGTCTGAAGGTTGTTTACTTGTTTGCTTTTTGTTCGTCCTCTTCTATGAAGAACGAGATGACATTGCCCTAGCAACCACATTTTTTCCCGGTTTATTTTAGTGTTGTTTTACAATGTTGTCTGGGCTCTTTTTTTGCCCACAGTACACTGGCTTCAATTCAGCCACATGCCATACTTTATTAAGTGTGAATGGAAACAAGAAAATAGCCTCTCAATTTGCAGAAGCATTTTAAGACCTCATATCAGCACTAATGATGGCGATCTAAGCCAGCTTGCAATGATAGTGTGGCATTTTGAAAGCTCTGCTCTCCTGCCCTCAACCTCTGCACTTCTGTTGCAGGAAGAAGAGGTGTACCTGTGTATCTACTCGCATCGCCACGGCGACACCATCCTCTTCCACCACGAAGGTGGCATTGACATTGGCGACGTGGACGCCAAGGTGAGCTTCCTTTCACCCTCAAGTTCGGAGCTCCTTTTGATGGCAGTATTCGAGAGCTCATTACAGCCCGGTGTATGGTATAATTATTTGACATGTGTTGCACATGCCAATTCGTTCAAAGAAATTTTTTTTTTTTTTTTTACAAAATTTGAAATTAAACGTTTGAGAAAAATACTTGTTATATTTTCCAGTATTATGTTCAGGTTGGTTTCGATTTCACTCTCTCCTCTTCTTCGTGCATCTACATTCAATTGCTAGCGATCTGAGGCCTCACTCTCCAAACAAACGCGACTCTGCCGAATGGCACGAGTCAAGAATGCGCACTCTGTCCTTTCTCTCCTCTGCTTCCGCCCTCCTCTGCTTCGGAAATAAACAGTTTAGAATGTAACTTGGACTCTGGCCGGTCGCTGTTTAGGCGGCCTTCTCGTCAGGCCTATAAGTTGTGCGAGTTGCACCCCCTTAAGCGGCTGTCCTAGAGAAAAATTTGGTATGGTTGTGTCTCGTAGACACTCTCCATTGCCCCCAAAAATTGTCCGTAATGCGATTCAACTTTAATGACGAGACAAAATGCATGTATTTCTCCAGTTTGTCCCCAATAAATGTTCCCTGTACTGTGGATAATCTAGAGCATGTTAACCGACACTTTTAAGGCACTTTAGACGACCCGCAAAAATTGGTATCTCAAGATATCGCGCTGCAATTTACTACAGAGGTGCAAGCAGGTGGTGGAAGTTTACAGCGAAAAAATCGAGGAATGAATTTGCCTCGTTCGAAAGAGAAACAAAAACCTGTTCTGGGCAATCTATGCCCCCACTTCGCAGTCGATGCATGCGTAGAGAGAAGTGCTGCCAACAGATGGCGTACATACATTGGGTGGAGGGCGCGCCGGCCGATTCGGGTTGATAGCAGACAATCTCTCAAAAGATCTTGAATCGGCCGGCGCTCTCTTGACGCGTGCTTCGTCTGCGAAGTGGCAACGTAATTGCCCAAATCAATCTTTCTTTTTTTCACTGTAATCTTTTATTACCTGTTTGCACCTCTGTAGTAAATTGCAGTGTGATACATAAAAAAAACGATTTTTGTAGGCCTTCTAAAGTACCTTAAACGCATTAGCTTACATGCTGTATAATAACAAGGTCCATATTAACGAGACACAATTTTGTTTTCCCGAAATATGAGATGATAAAGGGTACCTGCAGAAAAAATTGAAAGGAAATTTGTAGTATTTCTTTGTTCACTTATTCTAAAATTAATTTTATGATGCTGTTTTTTTTGTTTTGTTTTTTTTTACACCAAAGTTGATGTTGCTTCGTACAAGTTACCTAAAAATATTAGTGTTGCCTAGCTTCTTTCTGTAATTGGGTTTCAGCTGTTCTGGGGAGTGACTTTCTGCTTCTTTGGCCTATAGAAGCTGCATCTTAAATTATATTGGGTTTCCATTAAAACGTTGCGTTTGAACCCCAAACAACTCACAAAGGAATTGCTTGAATGGAGATAATTTCTTTTATTTCTTTACTAGACGGGGCTGTGTGAACAGTGGTGTACCAACTTGTTTTGAGTGGGAGGTCAACCCCCCCTCCCCTCAAGGCCGGTGCCCTTGGTATCCCTTAGGTGCCACCGGCCAGTGTTTGCCCTGCCCAGTGGCGGCTGTTTCAGAGGGGCAGAACACATGCCTTGCCCCCCCCCCCCCACTCTTAGAACTGGAAGGCAAGCGCCCCCCCCCCCCCCCAAGTTGGTACGCCCATATGTGTGAACATGTGTGACTATTATGAAGCAGTCCTGGAATTGTTTTTATGGGGGAACACAGAGTAAAGTGTCTGAAATTTCTATGCCGTGTGCCTACTGTGCAGGCTCTGAAGCTGGAGGTGCCCATTGACACCCAGCCCAGCGAGGAGCAGGTGACCAAGACCCTGCTCTGTCACCTTCCTGTCGAAAAGCAGAGGTGGGTCACAGGCAGAGGTGACTGGAGCCATGCTCTCCTTTCCGGTGTGGCAGTGGTGCTGAAGAGACGGTGCCTTTTGAAAGAGAATTCATGGAACCAGGGGGCTGTGCAAATCCCTACCAATTACTATAGTGCCCCGTCTGTGTGTTTCCTTGTCCTGGTCCTGTCTAACTGAATTCTAGAACATAATCTGTAAGAAATATTGGAATCCACAGCTCAAGACCTTTTTAAATGATTTTCATTTTTGTTATTGAATCCAACGGAACCCTTATTAGGAGGGTCATGTGGGATTTAAATTTTTTACAAATGCTAATCGATTACTGTAAACGACTTTAGCGGACTCAATATGTCACGAATATTGTGAAGTACTGGTTTTGGGACTAATTCGCGGGCACGAAATTTCACCATTGGGAGTGGTTTGCTATATATTTGTTAGCGTATGATGATATATTTGCGGGATCTATGTTTTGCAATATTATATGTCTCAAAATTTACGAACATTAATTTGTTTACTGTAACTCCGAAATTGATTCAGTATTTCTTTTACAGTGCTATACTTAACTTTATGGCACATATTTTTGTTTGTTTCAGGTTGGTTGCTGCCTTCATCTGTGGCCTGTACAACGTTTACGTAGATCTTTACTTCACCTACCTCGAGATCAATCCTCTGGGTGAGTTGTGTGGAGAATTGCGCTGGCCTGGCCGTACGCACATCTTCATTAGTTATCTGAATGTGCATCCATAAAACTTCGCTTTGAGGTAGCGCTCAATGCCCTGAGAGGCTCAGAGAATGCAAACTTGAGACTGTAGTACCGAGCAAACGTTTGGAGTGCTTTGGTTCTTGGCAAACTCTAGAAGAATCTTGAAAATCCCAGGTACATTAGTCGGTCCTTTTGAACACCTTAATTTGTATAGACTCGAAGGTGTGACGTATCCGGAGCTGTTCCCGAAATCTTTGCAGGATCGTTCCTAGAGATGTTGCACGTCACTCACAACCTCGGTTATTTGTAAGTTAACCATGGCACCATAGGTGAGCATGCTTTTTACGAGGGTCGATCGACCACACATACTGGTGCGTAGTTGTGTGTGTGGGTGGTCTACTTTTGTAAGAGTATTGTATTGCTTTGTATCAACTTTATATGTGCTTATTTCACGTGTATTTTGCAATTAGTTTATGCGCATCTTAAAAAATATTGTACCTGCTTTGTACGAGTGGCGATTTGACCACAGGTACTGGTGTGCATACCAGCACTAACTCGAAAGTAGGCGGTGGTATGCATACCGGTATTGGGCCATCAGGACGCCGCGAGAGAGCTCAATGGCTTTGGTTTACTGACACTCAACTCTCGGTGTCCCCAGTGCTGACCGGCGGACAGGTCCACATTCTGGACCTGGCGGCCAAGCTCGACGCCACCGCAGAGTTCGTCTGCAAGCAGAAGTGGGGGACGTCACTTTTCCACCACCCTTCGGCAGAGATGCCACCCCAGAGGTCAGATCTCCCTCCTCCTCCTCCTCGAATTTTTGTATGGCATAAAGTGTCTGTCGTCGATAACGCCAAATGCTTGAAAGAGAAAATCCTCAAAACCTGCCGCAATTCTCTCTGGATTCGTTCCCGGGTCTGCTGATTGGGAAGCGGGCGCACTACCACTGAACCACGCCAACTGCTTCAACATGCCGCACCGCAAATCGCGCGTGTCGAGGACAGCTCGCGTTTCGCGCAGTGTCCGCCAGGTGTCTGTGCAGTTGCGGTGGCGTCGCATCGCGTCACCAGAGTCTCCTGCTACCCTTGTCGGAGGGCTTCTGTCTGCATAGATTAATTGATCGTGTCACTCTCTAAACAGGCATTGGTGATGGTTCCTCGACATAAGGTGCAGGATGCACAGGTGCAAGATACATAATGATAGATTAGGGTCCAGTAAAGTGTCGCGGCTATTCCTGTGACTGTAATCAGGATTCACAGGACTGCTTATTTCTAGCACTTGTATTGGTGTCTCCCGGTTGTTGACGTCTGCCTTCTAGGGGCTGGGGAGATATCCCCCTACCCTTCACCAGCGTTCCTTGATACCTCTTCAATCCCGTTCACTGAAGCTTAGGAGCTAGTATTTGGGCGGTTCACCTTCGGTGGGGCAACTGCTCTCGTGCTTGACCGTAATATCCCGAGACACGCCCTACCCCGAAGGATAGCCCACCCTTATATTAGGCCCGATTTGCTATTTTTCTTAAAAACGCCGATAGACAGCCCATTTATAGTAATTGCAGGGTTCTGGACAATGGTGACCTCGGCAGAAATGGTGTCACTTGGCCATGGCGGGCAGTAAGCAAACAGTGCTGACTGGTAGGACAGTAGTCTTTGGTTCATCGCCCTCCCTGCGATCGCAAGTTTTACAGGTTACAAAATTTAAAACTAATTTTTTCTACTTTGTTTTCATTGCGCTCCGATAGATAGCCCACTCCTTAGTTACACCCGATTTGCCTTCAATTTTAGGTGGGCTGTCTGATGGGATGTTAAGGTAGATCGCAGTTGTTTCAGCATGTGTGTAGTAGTGCGTTTCTGTCCTCCCGTGTGCAGGAGGCCTACATAGCTGATTTGGACTCCAAGAGCGGTGCCTCCCTCAAACTGACGGTGCTCAACGCTCGTGGCCGCATCTGGACCATGGTGGCGGGAGGAGGGGCCTCGGTCATCTACAGGTGTGTCCGCCCTGGCTAATGCACTCATGCCTAAGCTCACTGGACATATTTGGGAAGAATCAAAGCTTTCACTTGGAGCCACCACTTGGTGACACCTGGAGTACTTGGTGACAACTAGTACTACTGGGGTTTGATTTCGGTCACCGTAAAGAGAGATCTAATTTGAATCTCACGGAGCAAGTGGAAATAGCAATCTGTACGGTTCGTCTTCTATGAAGTGTCGTTATCAGACAAAAATATAACGAGGAAATACCGTACGTTGTCTGCTAAGAGACCGGAAAGAGTAGATAGTCTGCTACGATCTGAGCGCCGTGTCAGAGCGAAATTGGACGCAGACCGAAATTGTGATTGTGTGCTATTCCACGTTGCAAGCCATTGACAACCCCTGCCTCTTCTGCAACTTCAGTTGTTTTGCTGCCCTACACAAGCTTACATTGACTGGTGGATGTAGTGCTATGGACAAGCACGTCAGAGGGCGCGAGACCTTCCTCGTTATTTGTATGTTACTAAGACATTCTCACCCAAAATCTCAGTTGTTTGCACCCAAGCCGTGTTGCCACGTCCAATCAGCGGCCGAGAAAGCTCCCGCTCTCACCTTGGCCAAAATCAGACCCCCGGTGACATTTGCTAACAACCTTGTGCCACTTACACATGATGCCATCTCGTGGCACACGGTGATGCCTGGTGGCATGCGGTGGTGGAGTGTTGGCATTGTTTTGTTTATGTTGGAAAGCATTGTTGATCCATCGACAACCTTCCAACGCTATCTCGCAACTAGTGTCAGGGTGCTCATCGAAATACAAAAATGGCACTTGTACGAAAAACACTTTTGGTCCTAGGCAGATATCTCGCACGACTGCCTGTCTGCTTCCATTAGAATGTCTTTGCCATCAGACGTCTATTCTTGCCTTTTCGTAACTTTTAGAAATTATGATCAGAATTGAGTCGTGCATTTGGGCTTCATGTGTCGGGGGTGAGGTTGTGATGGGGGCATGTCTCCGTGTGCCTTCTTGCAGCGACACGGTGTGCGACCTTGGGGGTGCAACGGAGTTGGCAAACTATGGAGAATACTCTGGGGCCCCAACGGAGCAACAGACGTACGAGTACGCCAAGACCATCTTGGGACTCATGACGGAGTCGGAAAAGCGCAAGGAGGGTACGCTCCTTCCTTTCCCCACTTCTCTCTCGTCGGTCTTCAAGAGAATGTTTCTCCATAGACTCGCAGAGCGTAGAGCTTGTGCTGAAACCTGAAACCTCGATTAAACCTTTGGTTTAATCGAGTCGAAGAGCATTTCTAACTTTTGGAAACAGTTTGTTACGAACTAGCAGCAGTGTCGACCAAATCAATTTGTAGTTATACGACGATCAGGGCTCTAAAATATTGAGAGGTGACTTCAACGAATCTGAGGCGTTTGACTTTTTGCGTGCGCAGTTCTGCTGTGGCAACTGTCATTGGCAACACCACAGTGGCTGTGTTATGCTAACGATACAATTTTTTAGTTCTTACCTCGCTGAGCAACAGGGACAAGGATGAACTTGTGAAGTGTTTAATTCCCTTCTTACATTCTTATCCGTGGGAGTGTGTCAACGTCTCCAGACTAGTGATGGCTTCCACCGTCTTTCAGGTAAAGTGCTCATCATCGGTGGTGGAATCGCAAACTTCACCAACGTTGCTGCCACTTTCAAGGTGAGTTCACCCCCTAAAAGGGGGCATCTTTTGAGTTCTGGCATGCTGCATACTCTCACAAAAATTGTTCCAATATTGTGAAAGTTTCTGAGATACCTCTTTTTGATCTGGGGCAGCCCTCACAAATTGACTAGTTTAGTAGTGCATGCGTTCCGTCTAAATAACATGAATGCTGCCGCTGTTCGGTTTGAAATAGATCTTTTGTAACCTGGAGGGTACGGATGGGAAGGACGGCAGACATTCCCGTCATGTTCTTTCTCTCCCCATTCCTCGGAGTCAAAATGTCTATTTGCTTCGCCTCTAATGTTGGGCACTGCGTTAACAATAACTAAGCAGCCTGTTTCAGTAACACCTTTAGAAGGCAGCGAGTGATAGGTAGTGGTGTCCTTGCATTACTGTTCTGAAGGTCTGCTTGTGTTTCAGGGCATAGTGAAGGCCCTGCAGGAGTTCCGTGAGCGGCTGGTGGAGCATGGGGTATCCGTGTTTGTACGGAGGGCAGGCCCCAACTACCAGGAGGGACTCAGGGTCATGAAGGAAGTGGGTGAGTGGGAAGGCCGGGAAAGAGACGCTCTCGTATACATGGTGTCCAAAAAAACATTTACAAGTTTTTTTTAAATTTATTGCAAAAATAAACTATGCATCACCGAATGCTCATTCTCCTTCCAGATATAGCACTTTCAGTCCGGACCAGATGTCAAAGGTTTCAGAACTAACCGTTATCTTTTTCAAAAGTTGTGCGATTTTCTGAAATTTTCAATGGGAACATGGTGGCCGATGGAGTCTTTGAACATGTGGAGCTGAATGGCTGATCGCTTGTAACTTTTGAATAAGACGATGGTTAGTTTTGAAACTTTGGCATCTGATTCGGGCCACTAGCACTACATTTGAGCGGAGGCTGAGCATTTGACAGTGCTTTATTTTTGCTGTGAAAAAATTTTGGGAGGGACACGCTGAACTTAGAGGGCCAACTCTCCCGATTTGTGTTCAGAGTGAAGTGCTTTTGCAAGTGGCTCACCTCCAGGTAATTTCATATGGGGTTCTATTTGCTGGGATTATGGCATGTCCACCTCAAAAATTAACGTGTGGGTTTTATATTTTGCAAGATTGTTTCTTTACATCAGGGGTTCTCAAACATTTTCATCCCTAAGAACCCTTGCAAGCCTCAAAAAGTCCCAAGGAACCCCTCCCCCTTGTTGCCAACCAATAATACTGGGCAACAAAGGCGTGTAGATAGTGAACAAGAGTTTATTGCACTGACAGAATAAGACAAAATGGAGGACTGTAGACAGAACAAGAAGGCGGAAGGGTAACCTGGGGGACAATATAAAATATACATATTGGTGCAAAGGGTGGGGTTGCTTTTCCCACAACACCAACTCAATCCGTGGCTCAGTCTGTGGAAGGGGAGAGGGGCACTGCAATTGGGTACTCGTGGAACCCAGTTTGAGAACCCCTGCTTTACATCTTTGCTTTCTCACCCTTCAACTTCAAAGCTTGGGGGTATTATACTGTGCAAGAACTTGGAAGCCCTCTTGCATATGCTGCCGACCTAGACCATCGGAGTCGTTGAGTTCTTGAATTTGTGGAAGAAAACTCTCACAAAGCTTACATGGATGGTTGAGAGTGCATAGCTGAAAACCTTTCTTGTCTAAAAAAATTGCATTAGGCAGGGAAGCATAGTTTGTCTTTCCTGTTGCCTTGCCTATTCAAGTACAACTTGCTTCAACAGGAAAAAGTGAGGCAGCTTTTCACAAATTTTTCCTCCATATGTACCTGTTTAGTGTACTGGGACTATGTATGAGACATGTGACAAACCATGCATTTGTTCATAGACTGTATTTTCAGAAGCTGGTTTGGGATGACTTCTCATAAAACTCAGCCAAGGCAGGATTGAAAATAACAGGCTAGTGGGCATCTCTCACCTGGTGCCAGTAAAAGCATGGAAGCTATACTGTGTCTCCCCTTAACATAGACAAACGGCAAAAGCAAGCTCGATCTTATTGCATTTGATTATGTCTTGGCTACGCAAGCTCGTCAGGGAACGCAATCGCGCCTCCATTTGCTGGTAGTCCATGTCAAGACTAGACAAACTGTAGGGTGTGGCATTTTGGAATGGTGTGCCCCCTCCCCCCGTTTGGTCCTTTCTGCAAAGCAATATGTGCGCACGTGGGTGCAGGACGCACCCTGGGAGTCCCCGTGCACGTGTTTGGCCCCGAGACGCACATGACGGCCATCGTGGCCATGGCCATGGGGGCGCAGGGACGTCCCCGACATGCCGGAACCAAACGTCACCACGGCCAACTTTCTCCTGCCCGGAGGCATGAAGGTGAGGTTCTCCAGTCTCTTTTGCGCTTTCACAAATGACTTGTTCTGGGGGGGCGGGGGGTCACAGACAAAGTGCAGAAAGTAGCAGAAGCTGGTGTACAGAATTAAAAAATAAATCTGCCGAATGGCCTCCGGACGTCTGACCGACGTTTTGCAAAAGTGGATTAGCTGGGAGGCTGTGTCTTTGCTTCTGAGCTAGTGAGTAAGCCGGTGACTGTTCTTCTGCGCATGATTCAGTCCCTCTCTGAAATGCGGTAGCATTTTTAGGGCCGCCAAACTGAGATTGTGTCCGTCTGTCTCTAGCAGGGAAAACCTGAATAGGTGTATATAGTAGTGTGGTGAAAATATTTGTAATTCAGAATAGTACTTTCGAATAATGCAGTATTCAATATTTGCTCCGAGATGAACTGCGATGCTCATATTTTTCGAAGTGTCGATTGCGGCGGGTTAGCTCTATTGAGTGCGCTTCTTACCGAGCACGGGTGCACTGCGGAGAAGCAACACCCTTGAAAGCGAGCTTCGCACATGTTGCTTGTGCACCAGTGCACCAGTGCTCGGTAAGGACTGCATTAAATTTTTCAGAATTAAACTGTGGCTGTTCTGCATGAGTATATGTTAGACAGAGATGCCCCGACAACCTGTGTTCATCATTCATGATTCTTGCTTGTTTAAATTTGAGATTGAAGAAAGAATATTCGTATATAGCAAGGTTTGTAAATCCACTGATAGGTATAGCTAGGCATCTATAGGTTTCATTCTGTCAAATCGGTCCTTTAGTTACCATCCCAAGGCATCAGACTTTCCGAGTTTACAGTCCATGAATATAGTTTGATTAAAATTATCCTGTAAATGGACAAGTGGAAGCTTAGAGAGAACCTTCACGAGTTTAGCTGGGTTGTCATTTGAGCATGGTGCAACAGTAGTGAAAGGCTGGGAGAAACTATTCGATATTCGATTCGTAAATATTCAACCAAAACCACTTCGCTTGTAATTCCCTTCTACTATTTGCACATGACTAGTATATAGCTATACACCGTATAATTCTAGAAATATTGGCGTGAAAATGGCGTCGCGCTGAGGCAGACTGAAAGCACAGAGCTTGATGGACCTCTGAAGAGGTTCAAAGGTACCCAAAATGCTATCTCATTGCGTCTCCTTTGGCAGCAGCCAGAGAAAAGACAGGTTCCTATTTCATTCAGTTTCTGTGGTTCTGACGATGCATTTTTGGTTTAGTTTCGCTCCAGTTGGTGTAACTGATGACTCTGGAACATTTAATGTGACGTAGCCTATGGTAGAGTGAACGACCGCTTTCGCCAAATATTAATGACATTTCTGAGTGACTATCTTCAGTTTGTTCTTCACTGCCCAAATAAAAGGGCAGCCGAGCTAGTGTGCACGGAAGGTGTCGTTGAGGAAACCAATGGCTGCCGTCTGTGCAGACGCCGCCTCCGCCATCCAGCCCCACCAAGGACATCAGGAGGCCCTTTAGTCAAAACGCGGAGCAGGCGGCTCAGCCCTGGTTCACCCCGGTGAGTTTCTGATCGCCGTCATGCCACCCTCCGATTTGCTTCTTTTCCGGCATGTTCGGGTCAAGACTCGTTCTAGTGATTTCGAAACGTGCTTCCATTTTGTGGTGGACGACTCAAAATGGACACATGCTTTGGAATCACTCCTAACTCAAACAAGTCCTGTGACATAAATATTGTGCAATTGCTTATTTTTTTATTATGTTTATTTTGTGGCATACATGTCCTGTTTAGACACTTAAAAGGTTTTTTTGGGAGTGCATTGTCCCTTCGAAGACGGCATCTTTAATGGTGACATCCTTTTTTTGCCAGTCTGAACAATTTGCCGCCTTGGCCCATCTCCCCTTTGCAGAAGACGAAGGCGATCATCTGGGGCATGCAGACGCGGGCAGTGCAGAGCATGCTGGACTTTGACTTTGTGTGCTCGCGCAAGGAGGGCTCTGTGGTGGCCATGGTCTACCCCTTTACTGGGGACCACAAGCAGAAGTTCTACTGGGGACACAAGGAGGTCCTCATTCCAGGTGGGGGCTTTAGGTTTTTTGCTCCGCTCAGAATTTATTATGATGTCTCTGCATGGGAACAGACAGTCCAATGGCATAGCAGTCCGACGCTTTTGGAGTGTGACTTGGGGAGGTGTCCGAGCTACGGAAGTGTCTGTCATCGGACAAGCACCACCATCTCATGCTATGTCAACATGTCTAACCTGAGAAGGTAGTCTAAGTTCAAGGAAAATCTCCGCTTGTACTCGCAGTGTACTCTATGGCTCGATTGAAAAAAAGAAATGAAAAAATCTGTATTTAAATTGATCAATGTTCTTTATTGTTAATTATACTTATGTATGTATAAATATAATCTGAAAAACCAGAATTCCCAAATGATTCTTTAAAACCTGATTTCTCCCCCGATTACCAGCTTGGCAACAAAGCGCCAAAATTTTGTCCCTCGATTATGGAAAAATATAAAACCCGAAAACGAAGGGTCCTAGTTATATCGAGTATAGCTTGTAAATGATATATGCACCTCTTTAGTCACTGAGTCTGATTGCAGTAATAAGGTTGTTGGAGGTATTGTTCTTGTTGGAAGTGTTTATTTAGGGTGCCATGTTTCTTCCTGTATATTGATCTAACCCTCTTTGTCATTCTTTTGTGCAGTGTACAAAAACATGGCTGATGCCATGAAGAGGCACGCTGACGCAGACGTGCTCATCAACTTTGCCTCCCTTCGCTCTGCATATGAGAGCACCTTTGAGACACTGCAGTATCCTCAGGTGAGTGCAGAGCTTTTGAGCGTTAGAGGCACCTTGAATGCAAATGGAAGGGAAGACGTGTTTATTTGTTTGTTAATTTATTTATCATGAAGGTCCTATTGGTGAGGACATTACATGCAAGCAAAATATGTGTTCTGAGTTATCTAGTTCTTGTAATAAATGATTCTTCATTTCATTTGGAATCAGCCAAACTGAGCTTTGCGGTGACAAGCACAATAACATATAAAATACTTTTTTTTTTCTAGTTTGAATTTTTTATGCTTGATAGAAACAATCGGTCAAAGTCGACCCAGTGTTGAATGTGGGCTGACCTGTCGTTACGGTGCAGCTTGCCACAACACTCAACCGGTTTGAATAATGAACAGGTCGGTAGAAGACCAATGAAATTGCCAACATTACCTGGTGCATTGCCAGTGTTTGGCCAGCTTGGCTAATTAGATGGCACTATCGGTTTGATCTGGTGTGCTGCTTGTATTTGCTTGCAACCAAGACACAAACCTAATTCTATTCCTTGTTTTTTCTTGTTACAGATCCGCAGCATCGCCATCATTGCAGAGGGCATTCCTGAGAACATGACTCGCAAGATGATCAAGGCAGCCCACAGCAAAGGGGTCAACATCATTGGCCCAGCCACTGTGAGTAGCCTGTCGTCTCACTACAGTTTGTCTCTGTTTATGTTATGTAAACAACAAGGGTCGATAATCGGGTGCATTTTTAAATAGTCTCCTTTGGTTTTCGTTTGCAAAGCTCAAGAAGTTTTGGGAGCAGAACTTCTCCTTATGCTTGCATTTGCCTGCCTGGTGGACCTGCTTCCCGTACTACCTAGGTGCGGTACAGGGGAAGTTGAACATGCATCTTGCATGGACAAATTTTTTAAATTGCACTATACTTGATTGTGTTTTAAGTAAGGACGCTGTCAACTCTACAAGCTGATGGGATTAATCATGGAGCATCGAAAGCGCACCAACATGGTGATCGTCATGTTTCTGTATGTGTACTATCATCGCTGAACCAATCCTGTACAGGAAGGCCCACTGACATGCACTTTTGGCAGAGTTTGATTGGTCCCATCAGCTCGTAGTGTTGGCTGGGTCTGGATATAAGGAGAAACGAAATATAGCTGCTGACTGTAGAAAAAAAGGGGCAATCACATCTGACAATTTTGCATTGAATTTAGACTTCTGGATACAGGAGACTCATTAATTCAAACTCCAGGAAGCCACGAATTTTGTTTAAATTATTTAGAAGTTTGAATTATTAGAAACATCTAAATATGATGCAAGATAAAATCACGATTTGCCAAATGAATGGCTATACATACAAAGCAGATATTTGATGATTTTCTTTGCATAGGCCTACTGGTCATAAGCAGGTATGCCACAAATGAAACATTTGAGATATGTATGATATGATGCAAGTTTATTTATCCCTCAAAAATGTTTATCATGGACTGTTTAGACAGCACGTGACAACTTAAAATTATAGTATGTTCACCAGGCCAAGAAGTTGTCTTATGTGAACTACTACTAACAGGGGAAACATGAGCAATGAAAACGGGCGCTGCGCAGCAGTTTCATAGCAACTTGTGCGGACGCTGTGGCGTGGACCTATGCCTTGCCGCCACGTCGCAGCGTCCGTGCAGGTTGCTGCAGAAATTTCCGCGTGGTGCCCATTTTCATGGCTCATGTGTGCCCTGTTTGAGCCTTGTTGAGCGCGCTTATCACCGGGCGCCGGTGCACTGCGGAGAGGCAACACCAGCAAAACCAAGCTACGTGGGCGTTTCCTCTCTGCAGTGCACCGGTACTCGGAAAGAAGCACACTCAATGGAGCAGCGGAAACAAAAAGTGTGAATTACACGAAAATGCCATTTGAATTAAGCGGCTTATGAATCCATTAAAACACAGGCGAGATAACCAAAATTTTGAATCTTGTTTGAATTAACCAGAAGTATGAACTATCAGAGTTTGAATTATCGCGAGCCTCTTCACCTTTGTGGGCTGGGAAGGGGTTACGTTGAAGAACTGGTCGTTTCAGCTCTCGGCAGCTTGTTCCAGACTGTTTTTGTGTGGCCTCTGTTATCGCTGAGACGAGCGTTGCTGTGCAGGTGGGAGGCATCAAGCCTGGGTGCTTCAAGATCGGCAACACCGGTGGCATGATGGACAACATTCTCGCCTCCAAGTTGTACCGGCCCGGAAAGTAGGTGAACTTGGGCACCTCTCCGAAGCGTGCGCGGTAGAATATTCGTTAAAAATGGTGCAGCCACCTTTATCTCCCGTCATAATGCACAGAATGAATTATTTAAGGAGGAATTGTTTATATTTGTTTAGAGAACATTGTTTGGTAAAAGACCCTTTTCAAAAGTCCATCAAGCAACGTTGGCGGTCACCATTGCTTGGACATAAAGAGCGCAACTGGATCCGAGTTAATGCTGACGCAGCCCTCGTGTCCAGTACATGCTCAGAGTGCGTGATAAAGCAATGGTGGACGGGCGTTGGCGCACACTTTTGAAAAGGGTCTGCTGGCGCTGCATCATGTGGCACTGTTTCGCGTTCGTGAGAAGTGTTATGTAACTGTGATGTCGGGTCACGTGACATTGCGTCGTGTGTTAGATGGCGCAGGTTACGTAACTGGTGCTGCGTCAGTCACGTGACCTGGTGTCGTGTAGCATGTGACCCGTGTCACGTTATGCATGTTATGTGACACCACATTATGTGACGGTTGTGCTGACATGGCCTGCCATGGAGTATGCATGGGCGTATGGAGGCCAAATTTTTGAGGGTGGGAGCTTTCGTTATAAAGCATTCCACACTTTCTCTCATTAAATGCGTGTAGAGGAAATCGCAGGAGGGTTTGAATAATAGTATGTAGTTTAGTGCAGGAGTGATCTCGCAACATGGGGCCAGTATTAAACTCCCATTCACGTTGCTAAAAACCAGTCCGAATCTGGGGCCTTATGCGGGTTAGCAGCTTTGTGCTGCAGAGTTCTGCTCGACTTGTCTGTTTCAGCACTAGAGCTTTTTGTGCCTACAATGAAGCTTTCTTAATATTTGATTTGTTTTTCGATTGATTCAGCGTGGCCTATGTGTCCCGATCTGGCGGCATGTCCAACGAGCTGAACAACATCATCTCGAGGTCCACCAACGGTGTTTACGAGGGAGTAGCCATTGGTGGAGACAGGCGAGTGCTCGTGTTTCCTCGGTGTCTTCTTTTGGAGGGGATGTTAATTTTGCAAGGATGGGATCGGGAAAAGAAGTGCTTTTCATATGTCCCGGGGTTATTGTGAACGCTCTAATTTTGAAGTTGCGCGTATCACGGACAACCTGACCCCTTTTACTGCAATATATTCATGTTGTGGATCGGGTCATTCAAAATGTCCAAGCGGAGTAGAAGTGACGATGTATCGCCGAAAAATGTTGAGGTAATAATTTTGATAAAGAGACATATCAGTATGAAAAAACCAAAGTGCATTATGGAGGGGAACAAGTGGCGGCTAAAACGAATTCCGACGGATGCCTTGTGCGTGCCCCACGCAGGTACCCAGGCACCACCTTCATGGACCACCTGACGAGGTATGAGCAGGACCCCCAGGTGAAGATGCTGGTGCTGCTGGGAGAGGTGAGTGACTGCCCTTCAGTGTTCACAGTGCGTGGAGTTCCATGCACTGTGAAGTGGGTAGGAAGGCATCTTGTGGATGACAGGTTTGGGCTTTGAGCTGGTGTCGTCATTTTCTAAAGCAGAGGGAATCACGTTCTGCTAGGACTGCTCGTGTAATGGGGTACAAGGTGAATAGGATTTGGCAAAGCCTGTGGTAGTAGCGAGTTTTATGTGGCCATTCCGTGAGATGTTGGCCGCATTGTGTGTCGCATGAAATGCGTGCTTGCGACAGAAAAGGAGCCGACGCTTCGCTAAGAGACTCCGTTACTTCGAGGCTAATCTTCTTGGAGGTTAGAAAATTTAGTCCCGAGGAGGTTTCAGGTTTTTCTATGCGGAATTCCGCCCCAAGTATGCGAACTTGCATTTTGCGTTCATCCGTGATGTGCGTGGCACGTCCGGGGACCCGATGTCGCACGACGTTGCAATGTGCACTACCTACAACGGGAAGTAGTGGGGTCACCTGACACTATGACTTCGCATCGCGACGTCTCGCGACCACTTCAAATCGCGTGACGTATGACATTTTGCAACTAATCGGAGTGTGCCAATGAAATGACATGACAAGCACTTGCACATTGCAATACCGCATTTGGTGGTTTCATAGGTACATCAAACCACACAGCTTCCAATTATTTTTCTTGCTGGTTTCAACCACGTGCGCGAGTTGTTTGAGACGTGAACTGTGGCGACGTTCGTGGCTGCACGCACGCAGGTCGGGGGTGTGGAGGAGTACGAGGTGTGCGAGGCCCTGAAGAGCGGGGTCCTGAGCAAGCCCCTGGTGGCGTGGTGCATCGGCACGTGCGCCAGCATGTTCGCGTCTGAGGTCCAGTTCGGGCATGCCGGGGCGTGTGCCAACTCGAACCGGGAGACGGCCAGTGCCAAGAACGAGGCCCTCGCCAAGGCCGGGGCCCACGTGCCTCCCACTTTCGACGCTCTCGGGGACACCATCAAGTACGTGCCGACAGCTCCTTGTTTTTAACACGGAACATGTTTTGTGGGTCGTTGTCCGCGAGAAGATTGTCGAAAACGAGCGCCAAGGTGAGCATCGCGAGCGAGCGGCACGCCAGGGCGTTGCACGGGTTAAGATTATGCGGAGCACAGGTTCGCCTGCTTCTCCTGCAGGGGCTGCAGTGTCATTGGAACGCCGAGCTCTGATTGGCTCTGATTGAAGGATAGTGGGTAGACCTCGAGGAAGCTTGCTTTGAGGTCTACCCACTATCCTCCGATCGGAGCTCGGCGTTCTGACGTCACCACAACCCCTGCGAAAGAAGCAGACAAACTTGCGCACTGCATATAGGGTGGCCCAAGCGGGCCTTCCGCCGTAAGACGAGCCGGAAAAGTCACCACCTGCACTTAGAAAGCTCGAACTTTCACGGAATGTGCACTGAGTAGGCCAGTGTTGCCGCGTGAATTTTCGAGGCGTAGTTCTCTTCCCGTAAAAAAATTGGAGCAAAATAAAACTTGCCAAAGTAAACTTTGGGTGCGTTCGCAGATGCCAGAGTTGGTGACTCTAATTGCTTGCGGCGCCATCTCCCAATGGGTGCAGCAAGCAAATAGCGGAGTGCGACGTTGCGTTGCTTCTTTTGGCTCTTTAACCTTACCGGTTTCTGCGATTTCCACTTACTTGCAAACTGTATTTTTGTTCAAAATGTTTCTCTGAACGTCCTTACAACGAATAGACCTCCAAAAATTTTAAAAGACTGCACGCAAGTCTTGCACACTCCTCCTCGCCTTCACAGGATCTACCACGCGACACTTGAGAGAGAGAGAGAGAGAAATCAATGCCGTTGCTCGCCCGTCTTCGCTAGGGTTTCCTCCGTCTTCTCTCTTTTCTGCAAGGACTAATTCTGTGCATGCCGTTTCCGGCGTTCCTTTTGGCGCCACGGATGGCGCCGCACGTTTTGCAACATGTACCGTATCTACCACGTCGGGCTGCCCATGCTTCGTCTCAAGAGTTGTCCGTGGCGTTAGGGGAACAAACGCTCGTGCAAGGCGAGCCAGGCCTGCCGAGGCACTAGTTACACCCCTAACGTGGCAAGCACTGCCCCGTGACCTTCGATGCTCGATGCGTAGCATAAACTGCCGTTAGAGGAAAAATTCTTTTTTTGCAGGAAAGTGTACGACGGCTTGGTTGGGGCTGGCGTGATTGTACCCATGCCAGAGGTGCCCCCTCCCACTGTGCCCATGGACTACAACTGGGCCAGGGTGAGCGCCCCGTTTAATTTTCCGCATGAAGTCTACTTGTCTCGTGTCAAACCACGTTGCTTAAGCTCATTACCCTGCTCCCCGTCCTGCCCTTAGACTTGGGATATATGCGGAGAGCAAGTCGTCTACTTCTTGCGCAGGAGTTGCAGTGACGTCAGGACGACGCCGAGTTCTGATTGGCTTTGATTGGAAGGGTAGTGAGTAGACCTCAATGCTAGATGCCTTGAGATCTACCCACTATTTTTTTCAATCGGCCAATAAGAGCTCGGCGTTCTGACATCATCGCAACCCCTGTGCAAGAGGCAAGCGAGCTTGCGCTTCGCATGAAGGTGGCACCATCCTGCATTAAACTAAACCACTGCTTTTGTTGGGTGGCAGTTGGAACTAAAATGTAGATTATAAAAAACCTCTATGGTAAAGTACTTTTTTTTTTTTTTTAATCTTTCTACATTACTTTTTTTCTTTCTAGAGCGAGCTAAGGTTGTGGCACATTTGTAATAGTGGTGCAGGCTCTCGAGTGACCGAAGATTATAAAAAAGTGCCATTCTGGTACTTTTTTGTGTGTGTGTGAATCCGCACAGTTTAACAGTACCAGAGTTATTGCGATTGATAGTCTCGCAAATGCAAGATTGCGGTCAGTTTAGATCAATTTTTGTTCAAGCCGCCAGACTGATAGATTAAGCTTGCACAACAGCAAAAGCCTGGCACGTCTAGGGGAGGGGTTTCTTCACTTTTAGATCTCGAGCAACTCCTGCCTGGCATGGTGCAGTAAAGCAGTGCAGAAGCTTACAAACACAGTCAACAGAAGTGTAGATTAATAGAGTGTTTGGCCCATAGTTATGCACCAGTGGGTTGCTCAGACCTGCTAAAATGCACTTTACTGGGGGGTGGAGATAGGACCCAGTTTTTGAGAACCCATGTTCTAGAGCAGGTGTCTACCAACCGCAGATCGCGGGCCTGATGCTGCCTGCGGAGGTGTTCTAGCCGGCCCGCGGGTGGACGCGGTATTTCCACTGATGCTTGGCCCGCGGCTACAAACACAAAAATAAGCGCGTTGAAAAAACAAAAATGTCACCATGACGCGCATTAAAATATCAAACAAAGATATAAAAAAGAATGAGAGGTAACTGCATCAAAATGCAGGACCTCTCGCCATAATATTGTCCATGCGCATCCCCTGGTTTCATCTGACATGATATACTTCATTTGGTTGATTGGTTCTCCTTGCCTTATACATTGTACTGCATGCTATATCTGCACTGATACTATATACTTCTGTATATAGTCTTAGCGTTCTCATTAATATCCGGCTTAGTGTCCCGTGTCATTGCTCTTGCTTATAGTCATCACATCTACCAATCTCAGTTGTCTTCTGCCCTGTGTGAACTATGCCAAAGTTCCCATGCGCTTTGATTTGTTCCTGGTGAGTTCTCTAAGTTACAATTCTTTTGTAATGTCATAATTAGCAACATAGTATTACATTTAAAAGTAAAATAGATGCTTTCATCCACCTTGCATTTCTTTTTGAATCTTTGTACTAGTTTCAATTTCTGTATCTTAACTGCTTATTTAGGCTTATTGATTTAGTATTTTTTTATTTACATTGTCTTAAGTATTATCCGGCCCTCGAGACTGCCACAGGTCCCCGATCCGGCCCCTTAGCTAAAAAGTTTGGAGACCTCTGTTCTAGAGTTTAGATTCGACCTTGAGAAGAGTCTCCTCCCCCAAACAGGAGCTGGGCCTGATCCGCAAGCGCAGCCTCGTTCATGACGAGCATCTGCGACGAACGGGGCCAGGAGCTGCTCTATGCGGGCATCCCAATCCACGACTGTCATCGAAAAGGACCTGGGCATTGGCGGGGTGCTGAGCCTGCTGTGGTTCCAGCGGCGGCTGCCCCAATACGCCTGCAAGTTCCTCGAGATGGTGCTCATGGTGACGGCGGACCACGGGCCGGCCGTGTCAGGGGCACACAACACCATCGTGTGCGCCCGGGCGGGCAAGGGACCTCATCTCCTCCCTCGTCTCGGGACTGCTCACCATCGTAAGTCGGCCGGCTCAAACGTCGGTGCACCCTTGTTTCACCGAGAGTGCCCAACCCCTACTTTTCAAACATTTTGAAATGGAAGTAGAAGACGTAATAGGAGTGCGCCCCGGCAAACTTTTGCTAACATGCTCCTCTGTGTCAGTCACTTCTCCTTGCGTGCCGGTGCAAAGTGGGGAAGCTTTCACATGTCAATAATAATTCCTGGAGAGGGGGAACGAAAGATTATTGGATCATTATCGTTATTCTTGTCCAGTCGCTTGCACCTTCGCATTAATTGCATTATCAAGCTTTCACATGCTCTCCAGTGCGAGGTGGTGATGCTTTCACGTGCACACTGGTGCAGGGTGGTGAGGCTTTTGGGTGTGCACTGGTACAAAATTATGAAGTTTTACCTGTGCACACCGGTGCAAAGCGGTAGAGCTTTACGTGCATGCCGGTGCAATACGCTGAAGTTTTCTGGTGCGCACTGGCATAAAGCGCTGAGCTTTCTATGAGCTGTCTGGCTGCTTTAAAAACTGGGGAGTTTTGCTGTACCCCTCCACTGCTCCTCCATTATTTTGTCGGGATCGGACCTTTTGCTTTTCTGCTTTCAAACCTGAGAAGCACACATCACCCATTTTTCATGCAATTATCTCCAAATTTCGGGTGGGTGCTTACTCAATACTTTGCAGGTAATAGAGTACTGTAAGTACTGCAAAAGTACTGCTAAAGGCATGTGAGATGTTTCCCATCATTTTCTGATAATTTATGATTTCTCACTACCTGACGGCATTCTAGAGAGGAGTGGGTTAATTATATGCAAAGTACATAAATAGAACAATGAAAGGAGAAAATATAGTTATGAAACATTGTGTAAAAATTAAAAGTATCATTTTTAAAATTAACAGAATCGGCTATTAGACCACGAGCGTGGGAAGGCAATTCTAATCAATGAAGGTCTGGGCCGATAGAGGCGTTTGAAGTTCAGTTGCTACAACTGAAAGTCCCCAATTTTAGCCAATTGGTGTGCAGTGATACATAATGTTGTCCTAAAACTATTGTATGACGAAGTGTTGGGTGAGAGCGATAAACCTTGCATACAAGATTTTGTTTTTCTATAGAAAGAGAGGTTACACAAGGGTAGAGGTACTTTTATAGAGACTATGCTGAATGTGCATGGAAAACTGATAATGATATTTTTCCCCGGAAAAAGATTACCATGAATTGAGAGACGGAGTCTAATGAAGCTTAATTCAGTATGGCCACGCTGGGTCGACCTAGAGCGGGCAGAGTAGCCTCTTCCACGTGCACGTCGGAGCGAAATTCCAGCTCGAAGGTGCGCCGTGACAGGACCGTACTGTCCTTCCAGGGCGACCGGTTTGGCGGTGCCCTCGACGCAGCAGCGAAGCAGTTCAGCGAGGCCTACGACAGCCGGCAGATCCCGATGGAATTCGTCAACGTCATGCGCAAGAAGGGCGTCCCTCATCATGGGCATCGGACACCGGGTCAAGTCGGTGAGCGCTTCTTTCTTCCACTGCCTCGCTCTGCAGCTGTACGCCTCAGATTGCCGCATTGATTGAAAGTATGAAATGGTTTTTAATTGAAATCCCAGTCCCCAACCTTTGTTTGTCCGTCCGTTCGTCCTTGCATTTTCCACTAAAATTGAGCGGGAAATCTACGTTGCGTAACCTAAACACCGGTTCAGTTCCCTCACTAAATATTAACGGGAAAATTTGTTGCATGACCTGACGTCACAAGACCCGATTTAGTTTCCTCTAAATTTAGCGAGCAAATTGACGTCACGTGACACGTACGCCAATTCCGTTTTCCCCACTAAATTTAGAGGGAAAGTTGCTGTCGCGAGACCAGACGTCACGAGACCTATTCACCAATTGAATTTTCCCGCTAGCAGAAAATTTGCGTGGATGTGACCGCACCAACTCAATTTTCCCTCTAGATTTGGAGGGGAAATTGATAAAAATATAGGTTCTTCACTCCTCGAATCGACTGTTTAGTGTCTTCAAAACAAACTTAAACAATCGCTCCTTAAATGCTGCATTTGTAGCATTATAGGCCTTCGAAGATAAAGGTCGCTGCCATTTTTTCTTCGTTTTAAGGAAGTTTGTGTTTGCAGATCAATAACCCAGACATGCGGGTGAAGATTCTGAAGGATTTTGTCAAGCGGCACTTCCCGTCGACGCCCGTCCTCGACTACGCCCTGGAGGTGGAAAAGATCACCACATCCAAGGTTAGGTTTCGCCACTTGGATGCGTTCTCGCCATTGTGCGAACGCGCAGTTCTTTTATTTTACACAATTTTCGTACAGACATTTTTCTCGCATTATTATTCTAGAAAGTTGTAGGAAAACTTGCATTCTCTGACAAAATAAGGAGGTAATAAATGTTTGCACTAGCTTTCTGTACTATATTTGAAATTTCTGGTTGTTCAGTCTTTTGCGTGTCGCTCAGTTCGACACTTGTTTACCTTGCCTCGCTTTTTTCTTGGGGGTGCCATGGTGGAGCGGGCAGGGAAAGACCCAGCAAACAATTTTGCTGGGTCTTTCCCATCTGTGACACAAGAGTTCAAGTTCCCTTAGCTCACAATGGAATTCGGAGGCGAACTGGAAAGTTGTTCTGGACAGTTGTCGGTGGCCATGACGACGACGAAATGTGCCGTCGTCTGGTGTGCAGAAGCCGAACCTGATTCTCAATGTGGACGGCCTGATTGGTGTGGCGGTGGTGGACCTGCTGCGCAGCGTCGGCTGTTTCACCCCGGAAGAGGCTCAGGAGTACATCGACATGGGGGCTCTCAACGGCCTCTTTGTGCTCGGACGCACCATCGGATTCATTGGTGAGCTTTGCTGCAGTGTGCGTACGCTTCTAATGTAGAATTGCATTCTGATGGAGGCTTACTCGGATTTCATTTGTCTGTGACGGGCACGGCACACATCATTTGACAGTGGCGCCGTGGCCATGAGCCTAAGCGTCAACAAACGTTGTTGGACCTAGCAAAAGGTGTCGAGTCACGTGATGCTACGGCGTCAGCATAACATTTTGCCACTCGACATTGTGGCTTTGTCACGACTTGCGACGTCGGATGATCACGTCGCGAGACAATACTGGGTCACTTCACGCTGTGCCACGTGATCCGACGTTATCCAACAGCTTGCCTTGACATAAACGCCGCTTGACCGCATTGTGCAGACACGTGACGTCGCACGTATTAAGTAATCGAAATGTGCCAATAGAAAGACCTTATAAAAACCTAGTTTCTGATACATAGCAATTCTGCATGTGATGACTCGATCAACAGATCGAAATGCAGCCGACAATTTTTTTGGGAATCATACTTTGTAAGGTAGTGCTTGAAAGCCCTAGAATGGCAAGCCGACTGTTTCAGTAGACTGAAACTTTCGAAAGGTTTCTCTTTGTACGAGCTTCGAGATTTATAGTTTTAAATTAGCTTTCGGATTGCCACATCCAGTGTCTCTAGCGTAACCTCACAAGGTCAAGAGATCCGACATTGAGGCTGACATTCCGGCCCTCAATTCTTCTCGTTGCAGGTCACTACCCGACCAGAAGCGCCTGAAGCAGGGCCTGTACCGCCACCCCTGGGACGACATATTCGTGACGTCCTGCCCGAGACTGACTGCCAGTGAGGGCCGGCGTTCGTCCCTCCTTGCCAGCGTTGTTACTGTTGTACACTACCCCCTCCCCCTACACTCAGTGTTGTCTAGCCACGGCGACCCTCCGCGTCAGTTTCAGCCCTCGCCCACTGTTGCCAGCCGCGATGGGGGGTCAGGGAGAGGACCGCGAGTGCAGCTCTACATTCTCATCCGGAGCCGTGGCAAAATACTTAGCCCCGCTTTTTTTTTTATCATTTTGATTTTTTTTAACCAGCGTCGCTCTGGCTTGCCCCTGTCGAAAGTCCACCAGAAAACGAATACGCTGGCCGACGATGGCAGCATTTAAGGCCGACCAGGTTGCGGGGTTTCCGGCCAAACTGCCGCGGTCCCGTTTGAGGGCATGCGCCGCATGATACCCTGCACACTGGCCGGCCTCAATAAAGGTCGGGGAAAAAAATGATGCATGGAAAATAAAGATTACTTTTTTATTTATTGGTTTTGTGCGTCCCAGTGAATAGTACTTGTTGTGGCTTGTGTAACAACCTCTTTGTGCCAAGTGGCGCTTTTGTGAACTTTATTTTTTTTTTGTGTCTGCTATAGATGTGCCAGATAGCCTCTAGACATTGGGTGCAATGTGACAAGCTTTTTGCACACTGGCCTTTGGTGACGCAAGTGTCAAGTTGAGTCTATACAGCAGAAAGCTTCTTGCACGATGTTGCATTCACTTGCTTCCTCCAAGTGTATGTAAGCAGACAGCTCTGAAGAATGCTGCTAGCTTTCAGACTATTACAGACAAAGTCTCAAACTTCTTTAACTGAATACAGAAGTGTCGCCTTATATTAATTCTATATTAACAGACAAGAACTCGTTATGACTGCGTTTGTCTGAACATTGCCCTCTGGTTATGTAAAAAAAAAGTGATCATAAACTTTGCAGAATTCTTTCCACATTATAAATTACATAAATGCTTGCTGTAGTATTCCCATATTTAATTATGCCGGCACGAAAGCTTATCTTTTTCTAATGCCAGTGAATGTCTCAGGCCTGACCGGACTTGTCATTCTGTGTTGACTTCAGCATGTCCAACACTGCATAGTTGATGTTCGCCAACGTTCCTGTGGTCCAACTTACTGCATGTTTCATCAATATCTGACAAAGGAATCGTGTGGTGCAGCCATTGAACTTTATAATGTAAGGCAACAATTGGGCAGTCTCTGAAACGTGCTTCTAGATGGTTGAAGACTGCTTACATGAGATTTTCTTTCTTTTTGCTCATGCTTCTGCAGTCAAAGTAACAGTTGGTTTTCAAACGTGCTAGAGTTCCTTTTGCAGTACAATTTTCGGCAAAAGCAGCCATAAGTCATTTCTTCCATCAATGGGACAATAGATCCTGCAATTAAATTTAAAGCCCAGATGTGACAACACTGAAAGATAAGACCTAATGCCATATTATATTGTCATTTGTGTTCTTGCCTCAACTGCATTGTTATTGTTGCTTTGTTGTTGGCATACAAGTATAATTTGAATTTTGGTCAACAAATGAAAGTGGCTCTAATAGAAGCAAAACTTGAATTAGTGTCATTGTGTGCAAATATACTGGTCATGAAATGTGTCTGTATGCTAGTACAATGTAGCTTTCAAACTAGGACTGCTGGATAATTTTTACCCAATTAATGACCTTTTGTCTATCAACTAATTGGCCTATTAAGAAGCTTGAGACAATTCATGACAGAATTTCAAAATTATATGTACAACATTATATAATTGGAAAATACAATTGCTGGGATTTGTATGGCCTTAGCAATGCAGGAACAGTATATTTCACTGAAGGTTGCAGCTAACAGCTGCCATGTGGTATTTGTTTAAATGAATTGTACTACAGTCAACCCGGATATATCGAATTCGAAGGGGATCGTAAAATAGTTCGATAACACTCAACCCGGATATATCGAATTCGAAGGGGATCAGTAAAATAGTTCGATATATCCATAATTTGATATACAAAAATATGTTAAGCTCAGGTTGAAATTTACTGGCGTCTCCTAATACCGAAGGTTGCGACAAACGGGAGCTTGCCAAATAGAGCATCCAAGAGCCGCTATGTACAGCAAAGCGTAGTCGGTGAAGGCCGCAAACATTATAGCGCCTACACGCGCACCTGGCTAGGACCCACACACAGCATAAGCGACAAACAAAAATAATTAAAATAATGAAAAAAAACAAGGAAAAGCGAGACTCATAAAAAAAGTTAAGCAAGCAACAAAAAAGAAAATTCACTAAATGTCAGGCAGCAATAATGGCAAAAGAAAAAAGCTAAACAAAGATAAGGCGTCCGAAGTGCGATTAGCACAACAGTCGTCACTCAACCAGCCAAATACTTTCTTTTTTTTTTTTTGGAGAATTGGGGAGTTGCACAGCATCAGCAGTGTTCGGGGAAAGGGCACAGACTCACTGTTCCGACAGTGGGAACGCTCGTGCCTCTTCCCCTAGCTTTTGCCATCCTCCAGTTTTTTTTACAGTTCATTGTTTGTTTTTTTTACAACTGTTTTTTTGCTGCCTATCTTACCACGTGTATGCTGGCTTAGTTTGTTATATCCAGTGTCCCCGCCAGGGGAGTTAGTACAAAAAGACAATGCTCCTATAGTATTACATGCGATTTTCAAGGGGATGTTTGCACTGTTTGATATAAACAACAATTCGAAATACCCGAGTGATATAAACCGGGCTTGACTGTATACCTCACTGACAGTAGTTTGTGGCTATGATAAATAACCTACCAATTAATGCAATTAACAGCATACACAGGCAGGCAATATTTCCATTGGCAGCTCGTTTGCATTTAATTCTGTCAGCTGCATAAACAAAAGAAAATTTACCACCAGTTTTTGAATAATTGGATGTTGGGTTCAATGACGACAATGAAGATGATGCCCGAGACAACCCCATAGGATGGTCCACTTTTCACCAATTAAGTGGTGAAAAACATGAGTTGCAATAAGTGCATTAATTGGTAGGTTAATTGATTAATTGCACAGCCCTAATCCAACCCAATAATGTTTTATGGCCCTTTTAAATGCTACACATAGACAGAGCACACTTCTGCTCCGGAAATGGCCGCACACTGAACTTAAAATGTTGAAGAGAAGCACTTTCAAGAACCGCTCTTGAATCTCGAATTTGAAACATCCTGCGAAGAATATGCCTTTTCCAACATAAATCAAAATTTCGCTTCCCTAGTTGCATGGTTGTATGGAGCAGGCCGATAGTTTGGCTTAGAGCTCCTCTACAGAGATATTTCCTTCCCGTTTGTCTCTGACTGTATGACCACAAGCTATGAAACAAACATGTTCAGTTGTTATGTATGAACATATTTATTGCTATTATAATAGAAATAATGGCTATTATACTATTATATGGCTCATTTAAAGCATTCCAAAATATTCTGCTGATGTTGCAGCAAAGAATAACCCTGAAGAAGCTTGCTACAAGTGCTAGTTACAACTCGTTAGTTCACTACTTGACCGTAGCATATGTTTTGCGTCTTGTTGGTGAATGTAGTGCCTGCAGCAGACACTGCAAAGGTTCCTCAATGATGCATATCTCTAGGTTACGTGGCACTGATTTTGGTGCAAGTGTCTCTCCACTGTTTTTGTTAGTATTTGAATTACCTTTATTCAAATGCGATGACAATCAATCCGCATACATCTAGTTTATTTTTTTACGTGACGTTAAGCGACTTTCCAGCGTTTCTTTAGCAAATTAGGCGTAGCTTTGTCCGTTAGTGTCTGTCGGCGTCCAAAGAGTCTTCTGCCCAGCTATTAAATTAGTCCAAGAATGACCGTTATAAAATGGGCATTTCCAATTCCAAGCCCGTTTCAGTTGTTCCTGGGCACCTCCATCGTTCATTTGGAAGTCTGAACAAATTCGGGGACGCTAAGGCAAAAGACTCGAGGGGACGCGGCTTAGCTTTAGCCATGTTGTGCTCTGTACCCGACTGTCAGTACTGCCAAGTCTGTGTTACGTTAGCTGCGTTATTAACTGTCGGAAGAAACTAGAAATAAGCTTGTAACTGTGTGATACGGTGCACAGCTGTTCCGGGAATGGCCTTTGCCAGCAGGTCAGTTTATGTCCTGTCTTAACACCAAAATTTGGCGATTAAAACTACTACTCATCTTAGAATGTTGGGGACATGCTGATTATACTGCATTAAAACGCAAAACAAAAGGCTCTTTCGCTCGAGGCAAAACTAGCCAAAGGGCGCGCCTTCGACACACCCAAATCAGAATTGGCAAAAGTGTGAAGGCTTTTCCTGTTACAGTTTGTTGCCCCAAAGTGAAGGTGCACTGACTCTGTGCAGTCTTCTCTGTGCAGTTCTGGTGCTTAGAAAAGCGGCCACATGCGATGTGTTATCCCAGTGTAGTGGCCGCGTGCAAGCAATTCATGTGCAAAACATACTGTTGTTAGCAACCAATAAAACAGAAGCAAAACCATGTGTTTCCGACCTTGAGTGTTGAAATCTGCGGCAGATTTGTGTGTCGGGTGCTCGAGTTGTCCACTCTCGTGAATGTAAAGCAATGAATAATGCATAAACGGCATGTGTTTTTTTTTTTTATTAACAAGACCCTATATTACAATTGTAGGCACACGGGAGAGATGAAGTAACATTGGTAGAGAAACCGCCGAATGAAGGTTGATCTGCCTCCAGCATTGTGGTGTTAGGGATGCGTACGCATTTGCTTTATGCTTTGGCAGGAAGTTGAAGTCCTCCGGCGTCGGTCCAAGAAGCATCTCGCTGGAAAGTGTGTGGTGTCAACTCAGAGTGGCATCAGCTTTTTTTACATTTCTATCGTTGCACACGAAGGTAACCTAAACCGGGCTCTAGTTTGAACAAGAAGGCCCACAAATTAAGAAGTAATGTAGTGTTCTTAGATGTACCGAATTACAGTCGCCTCTTTTCTATGAAGGTTTTTTTCCCCAATCGATTGAGACTAGAAGAACAAGCACATTTGATTAATCTGTACTTTCTAAATTGTTTTTAGAAAAGACAATCGGTAAAGCAACAGGCTAGTGTACTGCAGCAAGCGGAATGGTACTTAATAGCATTCCGCCGACTTTAAAGAGTGGCTGCAAAGAGTATCTTAAAAGCCTGTTTGTGCCTATGATACTGCTTCAATTGTTAGGGTTACAGTACTGGCAAATGGTTTATTTTACAGAGGGAAATGTAAAATCAACTATTCTTCCATCCTTGTAAGTTTTGCGCCATTATGCGCTCAATATAATGCTATATTTGATCAATATTGTTGTTTCAACACGAGTAAATGCGTCAAAAACCTCGTATCATCGACAAAGTTGTACTGTATCCAGTTTTAGTGGTGCCATCTGCCCGAGGTGGAAAAAAACATTCCTCCCTCGAGCCTCGCCTTGTGCTACTACGTCGGTCCAACTTCCTTACAACGACGCTTGCGCTTTGCCCCCACCGTCCCCTCTCTCCACATTGAACAGACTGGGCTCGTACCAACCTTCAAGGTCGCCATGTCAGTCGCGCCGTTGGAGGCTTTGAAAGAGAACCAGCCGGATTCCCCGTGTCCCCTTTGCGTGTCACTGCGCACGCGACTCGGAAGACGGCGTAAGAGTTGAGTGGTATTGAGGCACCAAAAACATCAATTGTTTGTCAAATTAAAAAAAAAAATAAACCTAACTTGCGCAGACAAAATTGGTTTTCAGTTCTTTAACCCAGACATGACGGGGAACAATTACAGCGCAACCCACTTATAACGATAGGGAGAAACCCCAAATTTCAATTGTTATAACCGATTATCGTTTTATGTGGTCTAGAAACTGATTATTTCCAGTCTAGAAACTCTAAAATCTGATCGTTATAAGCGGTACATCGTTATATGTGGTATCGTTATAAGTGGATTGCACTGCATACCACAATCATTTGACCGAATTCCAAACACTGTTGCACGGCCCCTTTAAATTTTAAACTAAATTTTTAAAAAACAAAGAAAACGAATTTGTGCGGTCAAAATTGGTTTTCAGTTCTTTAACCCAGACATGACAGGGAACAACTATACCACAATCATTTGACCAAAGTCCAAACACTGTTGCACGGCCACTTTAACGAGGGACGGAATTTTAAACAAAATTTTAAGGGAAGGGGTGTAAAAGTTTCTAACCTATGTGGTGCAAGCTACTGCCCAACACAAAGGGTTTAGCCGCTACCATCCATCCATCCAACCATCTATTTTAATGAAGCCCAGTGAGGAACTAACCTGATGCGAACCCAGTCTGCACAGGAGGGGCTGGCAAACAGTGTCTCAAGGTCATCCCGCCCTCGGTATGGCGGTGGTCTTTCGTTGATCTTCTGAGGTAGCACTTCAAGAAGTCCCACGGGGATGTATCTGAAGAGTCAGCCAATTGAAACTAAAGAAACCAACAAACCTCAAGAGGAACGACTTTGGCCAAATATGTTCAAATCTTATATTGATCAGTAACACTACTGATGTAAACAAAGCTAAACTTGTGAAGGTTGTTCTCAAGTTTGCGGTTGTCCATTTATAAGCTAATTTTAATCTAACTCTATTCATGGAAAGTTTGAAAGTTTGACAGAAAGTTTGACACCCTGGGATGGCTAGAAAACTAGGAATTTGACATAAAATTAAACCTATAAAGATGTCCAGCTATACTCAATTGAGTGGATTTACAGATCTTGCTATATGCAAATATTCTTTCTTCAATCTCGAATTTGAAAAAAAAAAGAATAACAAATGATGAACGCAGGTTGTCGGGGCATCTTTGCCTAACATATACTCTTGCTTAACAGCCACAGTTTAATTTTGAAAATTTTACTGCAATGTATATATTAACATTCACAAAATTTCCTTCTTTTTTTTTTTAAATACACCAGGTGCGTGCGTGCATCATTCCGCATTGAGTGTGTGCCTTTCTCCCAGGTGGGCAATTGCGATATTCATACTTTTTCAAGTGCTGACGCGGCGGGTTCCCCCTTGGGTGCGCTTCTTACCAAGCAACGGTGCACTGCGGAGAAGCAACACCCACAAAACTCGCTTCCGCGGGTGTTGCTTCACCGCAGTGCACCAGTGCTTAGTAAGAAGCGCGCTCAACGAGGTTAACCCGTCACTGTCAACACTTCGAAAAACATAAATATCGGAGTTCATCTTTAAGCGGATAATGAACAGTGCGTTATTTGAAACTACTGTTAGAAATTTTTAATATTCGCACAATGCTACCACCAACTCCAAATCCTTTCAAGCCTGATACCTCCTAAACCTGGGCAGGCTCACTCGAGTATCCATTATGGGACATGCCACAGATGTCCTATAAGGGAATCCTCACAAAAAAGCCCAGAATGAGAGTAATTCAACAGAAACAGCAGATTTAGACAACATCAGCAGGGTGCAGTCAATACAAGTGAGCTCACCTGTGCAAAAATGACAGCCACTCGAGCAGAAACCTTCTTGTTCTCTCCACACCCTGCAAGGCAAAACTGTGAGCTCACGACCCTGAGCATAAAACAACTCGTTCAAACTAGAAGACTGATTGTCACGAGGACTCTTCCAAATTGCCTAATCTATGCGACGTAACAGCGGCCTCTGGTTCTCGTGACCGACCAGTATAGCAGAGCATGGTTGCTCTAGTGACGTGATCTTTAAACGTGCATAGTAAGAAACTGTTGCAGCATTTCACTACAATACTTCAGAAAGAGCATGTTTAGGGAGAAATAAAAAATCTAAAATTAAATGGATCTATTTTTTTTTTTTATCTTTGTTTTGAGTGGATTAAGGGGCAGCCCACCTCAGTGTCGGATCCCCAGTGGTCCAGGCCATAACCGGTGTACTTCTTGAGGATCTCTAGCCGCTCCGAGGAGGAGATGTCCCAGTGTCGCTGCTCCTTGATCTCCGTGAAGATCCACGGCTTAAATCAGGGCACCCCTGGAAGAGCACACAAAGCTGGGGATCAGTCGCTCAACCCAAATTGATATTGTGAAGAATGGTTTGATAGGATAGGAATAAGGAAAATATCTTAGGGAATCATATATGCAGATCAGACTTGATAAAGAAGTTTGATTTATTTCTACCTCACTCAATGCAAAACTCGTAAAAAAAAAAAAGAGTATTATGACAAGTAACTTGGCACTACAACAAAAAGTTAAGGTGGATGATAGATAAGTTACTCTACACGGGCCTGTTGTATGGCAAGAAAGTTTTTGTTTACCCGCATGTCTGCCGGCATTTTTGCTTTGCCATGGGTGTGCTCCAAGTCTAAACGGGGGAGCCTTGGAAGTCTGAGGGTATTAAGTTACTTTCCAACCATTCCTATGTATAATTGTGAGCAGTCGCCACCCCTCACGCTCCTGCGAACTTCAAATGAGAAAAGAGATTTTCTCTAGAGGTAGCTGGGGGTGTTCCTAATGTTCGAATGCAGCCTGTATTGGTTGACAGGTCATAGAGAGTCAAACGTGATTGGATGTAGTCTGAGTTGGAGACACTTGCCTGGCAATCATTAGGCCACTCACGGATGTCGAAGAACGCCGCAGATTGGCATCCTCAAAGCTGAGGATGTCGCCACCACCTTGGGAACATGGAACGGAAACGAAACTAAATCTCGATTAGAGCCATGCCAAAAATAAAATTATCGAAAGAGATCTCTTAATTGATGGTGAATCGTCAAAGTGCACCCTTACAACACAGACTACCATAAAACCTCGCAATGATTTCGCCATTGCTTTTTATAAACTTCGTGATAATTGTAGTGTACTAAATCAAAAGGTAGGGCATTATCTAGTCAATGTCTAGTTTTTGGCACATGTAACGCAAAACCACCACGTCCCGTTATGCACCTTCTGATATGTAACTTAACTTAATATGTAAACAGACAATGGGACATCGAGAAAAAAAAAACTCTGGTATATTTATAAATTCCAACCCTGTTCCAACCTGGTTTATTCAGTACATTCCAACTTACAACCTGTTTTATTTACAGATTCCAGGCCTCTAATTTTTACATTAGACGAGAAGTACTTTGCGATGCGGTGGCTTTGAGCAGTTTCTTTCCTTACAACTACCCTGTCTGTCGTAATCATGCCTATGTTGACCAGGAATGGCCGTACAAACTTCTCTATTACGATCCTAGAATTCCTAGAGTAGAGATCTGCGACGTCAGCATCGCAGATCTCTACCTGCGACGCTGACGGCTTGCCGCTCTGTGACGACTAGGAGGACATCGCCACCTCGCGGTGAGCAACAGAGTTAGCGCAATTACGCTCATACTGCCGAACAGCGAGTCGAATAAAACAGCCAGAGAGGCCTTGGCGCGCGCGCACTTCGGGATTTTGGAGGCTATGCTTAGGTGTCCTCGGACTTTTTAAGCCACGGGATGGCATTGAATTTTGAAAAAGGTCTATTGCATCAGAAACAAATTCTGGAGATTACAGCAGACTCCACCGATAGTGCACGGCACCGTGCTGCCACCGACAGCGTTTGCAGTGGCTCGAAGCCACCGCAGTGCGTCATGTGCGACATCAGTGCGACGTCGCACTGACGTCGCAGCCACTCACCACAGACAGGGATCGGGTGCGCCACTTTCGCACACTGTTCCAAGTAGCCCCAGTCTGCAGACCGTGTGTACCTCTGTTCTCTGGACCGGGGGTGGATCTGAAAAAGAATCATTCAATTGTCAGCCTGTCGTGAAATTTGTCCGCAACTTTCTGGTGTGACGTACCTCGTCACTGGTTGCCTCGGTCGTACTCACACGCAAGAAATCTCTTAAACACTTTATTCCTTCGCGTACCCACGCGCCGCGGTATCGCTCCTGTCGCTAAGCCTCGCCTTCCTCCGACGACTCGTCTTCCTCACCCCGCGTCACCGCTCCGCCCGCAGCCGCTGCGCCGTTTCTCTCATGCTCGGCCGACGAAACAGTCACGAGTGGCCGCCCATGCCATTCGAGAGCTGCGGCCCATGTTACGTACATGCATTTGTGCGCTTCCCTAACACTGGCTCTTCAGACTACTTCATAATTTGACAAAGCAAATCGCCATTATTTTGTTAGCAGCTTGTTTGCTCGCACCACCAAATCAAAAATGTTGTAGTTGAACTGCTCCAACAAGAAAAGAAGTAATTTTGTAATTGTATTATATTATTATTTACCCGCAACCAGCAGGGTCCTCACTGATAGACTCGAGATAAAGTTAATCTTCTTGAATATTCAAGCTACTGAAGAAAAATTACAGGAGTACACTTAAGACTGCTTACGTGTAGGAATGCAAAAGCATTCCTACATGCAGCACATTCCTACAAGCAGCGCACTTGCTCCTCCGCGAGTGAGGACCACTGTCAGTGCGCCCCGCTCCTGCGCAGCGCGACATAGCTGGAAGCAGAGCGTAGACCAAGTGAGGAGCGAGAATTTCCGCCTCCCCCTACCCTCTCCCACCCTTGGGCATCCGGCCACGTCGACCCAAGAGGAAAGAGATGTGGCTGCCGAGTTCACGCCACGCCTCTCTTCCCTCTCTCCCTCCTCCAGGCCAGCCACGCCTGACACGTGACTCAAGAGGAAAGAGAGTGTGGCTGCCAAGCGCGCACCACCCTCTTCCCCCCCACCCCCTCTCCCTTGGGCCTTCGCCCACCCCTGACATGTGACCCAAGAGGGAAGGAGTGTGACTGCCGAGCGCGCGCCACCCTCTCTTCCCCCACCCTTCATCCGGACCTCCGGCCACACCTGACACGTGACCCAAGAGGAGGGAGAGAGGGGGCTGCCAAGTGCGCGCACCCCTCCTTAGTTGCCTCGTTCGCCGGCAGCCTCTTTTTTTAATGCGAAATAGTTCCTCTTTTTTCCGCGGTCACAAACAAGGTGCCGGCGTCCATGGAACAGTTAATGCTTTCACATTAAAAAGGTTTGTTTCCTGTTTTGGTTTAGAGAAAAATAGACGCCTGGCCAATTGAAGCATCAAAGTTAGTATCAAACTCCAAATTTTAGGGTTGTGTGAATATTCGAAATTTCGAATAGTAGTGTCGAATAATACACTATTCGATATTCGCTTCGAGAAGAACTGCACTATTCGCGTTTTTTGAAGTGTTGATTGCGGGCGGGTTAGCTTCTGAGCGCGCCTCTTACCGAGCACTGGTGCACTGCGGGGAAGCAATACTCGTGGAAGCTGAGCTCCACGGGTGTTGTCGGTGCTCGGTAACAAGCGCACTCAACGGGGAAACCCGCCGCGATAAACACTTGGAAAAGTATGAATATCGCGATAGACCCTTTACAAAAATCCCAAAAGCCCGCGCGCGCCACGCGACGAATAATGGGAGTCCTCGGTGCGCCCCTCCTCCCGCTACCACGTGACCACATGGCATACGCGAGCAGGCGCAGGTTACCACGGCAACAACTTTTGAGCAGCCGAGTCGGGCAAGCGACGAGCCAACAGCTGCCCCATTCTCATCCCTCTCCTTTGTACCAGCTCTGTCGTCTGCTGCACCAACGCTTTGTCAAACCTGGTCGAAACCTGCCCCGGTTGCGGTGCAAACTAGCAAACTAAATGGATTCGGTGACACTTCAATACGTGAAGGTAAGTTACGACGAATAACGTATTCAAATAAGTTCACCTGTCGTGATGCCTTTACGCTACCACAGATACGGTACGCCACCAACGATGTACGACTCGGCGGATGGACGGGACGGCGGATGGCTGCAACGGCTGCTGGCGGTAGCTGCCGGGACGCACGCGCAGTCGCGGAGGCGCAACGAGAAAGCGCGTGATCTGTACCAAGGGTTCCCAAAATTCCTTGCCGTTGTGGCGCTGTACGTTTTGCAACAGGTCTATAGTGTGCTTGGAAGAAAAGCATACATTCAAAGCGGGATGAGTGCACGCGTGCCGGCTGTATATGAAAATAAATGGAAACTTTGTGAATGTGTATATCTACATTGTAGTAAAAGTTTTAAAATTAAACTGACTGTTATGCAAGAGTATATGTTAGGCAGAGATGCCCTTACAACCCGCATTCATCATGCGCGATTCTTTCCTTTTTAACTTGAGATTAAGGAAAGAATATTTAATATAGCAAGATTTGTAAATTCCATCAATTGGGTATAGGTGGCCATGACTATGGGATTCATTTTATGTCAAATTTGTCGTTTGCAATGCTTGATGCAATGGTAGTCAAGTGTTTAGCTGGGTTTTCGTCTAAGCATGATGCAATGGTAGTGAAAGGCATGGAAAACTATTCGATATTCGAATAGAAAATATTCGGCCAAAACCACTATTTGCTTCGAATTCGGTTCAAACTCAAGATCCACTATTTGCACAGGACTACCAAATTTGTTTTAGCTAATTTGTTTTTGTAAGAATTACCTGCAAGACTCAAAGTATCACTGACGTTTACGTAATGATTTCTCTCGCATTTCGGATCTCACTTTGTACACCAGACCCATAAAACCAAACATGAAAACCATATATAACGAGGACCTTGCATCTCGGATCTTGCTTCACACTCGAGAACCATAGGACCAAACATGAGAACCATAGTATGAGAACCTTGCATCTCAGATCTCAGTTAGCACATGAGAACCATTGAACCAAACATGAGAACCATGGCATTTGAGAACCCTGCATTATGTAACTCACATAGCACACGAGAACCATAGAACCAAACGTGAGAACCATAGTATGAAAACCTTGCATCTCAAATCTCATTTCGCGCACGAGAACCACGGGCAGAGGAGGGCTTAGCATTTTGCGGCCATAAACAGCCTTTCACAATGTGCCCCCCCCCCCACCCACCCCCAACCCCCACTCCCCATGGTCAGTAACCACGTGGAGCGAGGGTTGGGGAAGCAGGGGCACAGGGGAGTAGTTTAGTGTATAGTTAAAATATTCAAAAGTAGCTAGAATTCACACAGCAGCTAAATTTGGAGCTAGATTTATAAAGAGCCAATTAATCTGGGGCGGCTACAAATTGACCGCCCTCAAAATTCTGCCGCCCTAGGCAGCTGCCTACTCTGCCTATCGGTAAGTCCGCCCCTGACCACGGGACATGCGAAAACCATGACCTCTGAGAGATAATCGGTGAAAGAAGCTCACGGTAATCAGAGCCACCCGGTCGGTCCACCTCTTGAGGTCCTGAATGACTTGGTGTGCAATCTGCCGGCCCTCTTGGATGCCCGCCCGCATCTTCAGCGTCAGTGGCACGTCCATCACCGACGACATGCCAAACACAATTTCCGACAGCTTCTTGGGACGCCCATCAGTCCCGAACCAGCACCCTGTACAACAGACGGGCACGTTTACAGTTTTCATGCTTCGATCAGGTGGAGGGGCAAACGTTGGGCCGCATTCATTTGCTGCAGACTGACGAGGAAAACTCGGGTTCTACCTCAACCCAATTCAATCTTGGGGTTATAATTATTTGTTATTTATGTTTATTATTTATCCAATACCTACAGCGCTCTTCTGGGGTATAATTGTAAAGAATACATGTTACAAAATGCATAAAACAATAGGTGGTGCAGTGCTATGAATTCCAATGCATCACCTAATGTTAAATAAAATGTGAAATAAAATGTATAAACACCTCAAAAGGTGCAAAACTGGCTGCAGGACAGATGTAGCAATAAAAAAAATACTTGATTTTCCTATCATGTTTTTCGTGACTGCTCCTTCATTCTACATTTTAACACTTTCTTCTATGCGAGCGACCTTTTTGAGCCTTAAAACCAAGAAAGGACCTTTAGTTCTAGCTAGATTACCATCCCATACCTACCCAGTCCATGAAGTTTGTGACATTTCTTTCCAAATTCCATACTTCTGCTCTTAAAAAGGGATGAGAGGTTTTCATTTCCTTATCTTCATCTGCCTAATTATGAGGCACAATCGGGTGTAACTAAAAATACCCACATCCTTTCGTGCTAGTATAGTCAGTTCCCTGCAGCACTTCAGCGTGTTATGCAAAGAGCCTAAGAGCCACCCTACTGCATAACTAACGTAGCTGAAACAATCATAGGTAGACGCCGACAAATATACAATCTGTACCTTTCAATTAGCAGCATCTGACTCTCATAGTCAACGCCTTATTACTAGTTTCCCTATTTCCATGCCTCTTCCTTCTGCGTAGATATCTCTCTCACTTGAACCGTGCAACACGCATCTTCCAGCGCGGGACGACCGGCGCAATGCTACGTCAGTACCACTGACCTTCTTGTACACAAAGTCAATCGGGCATCCCATGTTGATGTCCACGAAGTCCACACTGCACTTCTCCGTAAGAAGCTGGGCGCAGCGCGTCATCTGGTCCGCGTGTGCCCCGCAGACCTGAAATTGGCAAAGCATGTTTCGCGAGGTCGTCGAGGAAATTAATAATGCAGCATGAGCATCAACTGACTAGAATGCAGACAATGCATTGTGGCTACTTTTGGAAATATTGCTCTCCTTTCTTGCCAGAAAGGAGTCGAATGACAACGGTGGATATGACCACACACTGAGCTAGTAATGCGGCCATGCTGCGTCGTTTATTTACGTAGTTTCTTTTGCTTCGGCGAAATGCGGCAACCAAAAAGTGCTCTCCTGGCTTGTCTGCTCGCAGTGCTGAATCACTACCACTGCAGATGATCAACAACAAAAGCAAGACAGCAATATAAAAAAAAAAAATTCTAGCATCATCTCTGTTGCAACAGGAAAGAGCAGCCTGTGAGGCACTCTAGCCATGGGTCTTTCCAGGCTTGGAAACTTTCCCCAGCACTGACAGCAAGGGCACACCATGCTCACTCGATACCAACATTATTCCAATCACTTTTTACAGTCATGTCTCACAATACTATTAACTAACTATTCAACCATCTTATCACTTTGCTTAGATGTTGTGCACTTTGGTGGCACACACAAGCAAGAAGAGACGTCTAAAGTCAAATTTGGGGGTTTTACGTGCCAAACCAACGACGGGCATCTGGCATGCCCCAGCGGAGGACTGAGGATTAATTTGGACCACCTGGGGATCTTTTGACATGCAACCGAAAGCTCGGTTACACGGCGCCTTCTCCGCAATAAGCCTCCGTCAGATTGCGGGCACCTCGGCCGGGATTCGAACCCGCCACATGGGGATCCGTAGGGCAAGAAGAGACGTCTGCATAAGCTGAAAATATTATTGGCTTCCGCATCTAGAACCTCTCTGAAACGTGCGTGACGAGGAAGTGTGATCACCTGAACGCCAAAGAGGTCCTCGGAAGCATGTCGCTTGAGCAGGGCCCACTCCGATTGCTGGCCCTGCAGCAGGTTGCTGGCCATGGCCATCTCCCCGCACGTCACATCCGCCCCAAACTCCTTGCAGATGCGGCGGAAGGGAAGGCTGCCAACCTGCGAAAACAGCACATTCTTGCTGGCCCACTTTGTACAGTGCGCTGCATTAGGAAAGACCCACTGGGAGCGCGTGGCCGAGGCGGTGGCTGGCGAGGGCGCTGCGAGCGCTTGGGCCATTCCATTCTACGCAGAGGAGGACGCTCACTCGGGGCTCAGCTGAAGCGCAGCGCTCATCAGTTTGTGCTGAGCCCCGAGTGAGCGTCCTCCCTAGAAGCAGAATGGAATAGCCTGAGCGCTCGCAGCGCTTCCGCCAGCCACCGCCTCGGCTACGCGCTCCCAGTGGGTCTTTCATATTGCAGCGCACTGTACGCTCAGAACTACTCAGAACTATACAAGCTTCGTAATTGTGTCCCGTTGCTAGACACCAGCCCATTGCAGTTCTCTGTAGGGTCGTGCTTATTTATTTTATTATTTATTTGGTTGAAATACTGGAGGCCTTTCTCAGGATCCGGCACGTTACACAACAAAAATATTAGTTACACTGCACTGCACACAAAAAAAAACAATATATAATGTGTGTCATCTTATTACGAATTAGAAGTAAATAATGACACAATGCTGCAATACCAAACCAGAAAGCATGTAGCAATGTAGCATAGAGCTTGCAGGTAAACTAACACGTTGTGAATGTGAAATGCCAATGTTATCAACCTGTCATTTATCTGGAATGCCAGCTAAGGCTGTAGACAGTCTGCACCAGCAAGGGGCGGGTAACAGGCAATGCAGTCAACAACAGTCCTGTTGTTGCTGAGTACATCGAAAAGGACATGGAACTTTTTGTTTTAATTTTGGCAATTCTTTGTTAACAAACAAAGGGCACAATAATTGCCTAATCTCTCGTAACATGCCAATCGATACAAACACCAGCTACTAGATTAGTAAGAAAACTTACCGTAGTCAGAGGAGCCAAAAAAGCTTCCCATCAAAATCAACCTGCAATAAAAGAAAATGCAATCAAGTGCCAATATTTTAAAACCCGCTGCAACTTAAAAGGTTCCATCAAGTAAGGTTTATTAAAGAAACAATATGATTTACCAAAATCACACTGAAAATTGAAATTTCACAATTTAGCATGAAATTTGATGAGCGCTACTCATTTTCTTGCAACATCTAGAAATATCTTATTGAAATTAAGCCAGTCTCATCATCAATTTGAGCTTCGTAGTGTGCAGCTGCATTGGAAAGACCGATGATGCTCATTTGGGTATTTTTGTGACCCTCAAGATTGCAGCAATTTTGGCTTCAATGAGGAACCAGGTTAACTTCTTTCCCCATTGTAGCTGATCTTATGCGTTCGAAGAGAGTCAACAAAGCAACTTTTCTCCCAGCAATATCTACAAAAGGAGGCTTCCACTCAAACAAATGCCAAAAACTTTTTACAATATAAAATGGTTAATTAGACTAGCTGCTACGTAAGTCTGAATGTTAAAAAAGAAACAAAATGGCTGATGAAATTTTTTGTTTTTAACATCAGTACTCTTGGTGCCAAAAATGCATAAATGCTCGTCAGCACATCTCTCCGACAAAAGATTGTGGTTTTTCGATAATGCTTTAGTTCAAAGTTGTGCTTTCTGGTGTCCTCTCCCTTTCTGTCCTCATGCTTTCGTCGCATAAGCTCCTAGACCGCCAAACAGCAGCAACCAACACTGCCCAACCTTATGTCGTGCAGCATGCACGCGAAAGTACCCTAGCAGGCTTGGAATCTCTTTTGCTTACTGCCCGAGCAGTAAGCAATTGCAAGTTTGCCAAAGCTTCGCATCCGTGCTGACCATATCTTGATGTTGGTTGTTGTCGATTGTTGCTGTTTAGTCTTGGCTCAAACCCAGCCTAACCCGACCCAAGTGAAAAGTATTCTGGCCCGAGCCCGACTGTCATTTTTAACATGAGCCTGACCAGAACCCACTTCTTTTTAATAAAGAGTTTGTTTTATGGCTGGCGCTCCTACCTTTTTCTTAAAGGGATTATGTCATTCTTGGGGACGAAAGTGACTGTAATTTAAAATTCACGAGAAAAAAAGAGCGAGGAACTTGTTGGGGATTAAACCCAGTATCATGCTACTGCTGCTTCGAAGCCCACCTTTTTCTTCTCAACCGGCCTGGAGCGGCACGTCGTCGCCGCCTCCCCGTCGTCAACCGCTCCTCCCGCCAGCGCCCCCGACGCGATGTGCTTTAGCGTCTCTCTGCGGCCGCAAGCCGACTGCCGCTTGCGCAGGGACGCCTGCAGCTCGCGGCTGAGCGTGTTGCGCCGACTTGGGCCCCCACGTGCACGCTCCAACGCTCAGGCGACACCCGGTTCTGCCGGTCGTCTGTGAGGTGCGCGCCGGCGAAACGGCAGGCGACGCCGTAGCGGCACCGGCCGTACGCCTCGAACAGCGGACACCGGTCGCCCAAATCGGCGGGCTTGGCCCGCAAGAAGGCATCCACGCCGTGGCCGAAGCGGCACGTCTCGCCGTGCGGACAGCCCTCCTCCGAGAGGAACTTGAAGCAGAGCTTGGAGGAGCGCGGCTGTGGGGTCGAGTGGGGCCGGCTGCGGTTCTGGCCCCGGAGTTTCTTGCGCGGCGGCGCGCCCTCGGCAGCGGCGGCGGCTGCTTGGCCGTTCTGCAGTGGGGCCACGAATGCGGGGTCCGCGCTGCGAGGCTTGATCTCCTGTACGAATCTGGAGAACACGAGGGGGAGTGTAAAGACAGGTTATGATTGAGCATGACTATAAATACTACCAACCCGCTCAACTTTTTTTTTCCCCGGTTTTATTTGGTGGTTTTAATGCGTATGAGGTGCTACCCTTGCATCAGCTGCAGCACCAAGAAACCAACCTCCTGAACACACTGCTCGTGTTCCCGAGTTCAGAAAAAGTTTGAATGCAGTTTAGCCGGATTTTCAGCACGTTTGTAGACACTCTAGCTCCTATACCAGTGATGACACGTGAACCGGTCCAACGTAAATACTCCGAAGAGTAAAGCTATACGCAGTCCGTAGAATGGCTATACGCACTACGCGAAACTCGTATAAAACGAATGGTTACAACGAGCTTACTAAGCGGTGGCATACTCGAAAGCACGTTCCCTTTAGCGAGACGCATATTTTTGGCGGACGTATGTACTGCTGTGAGGGTGTGCTCACCAGTTTAGCAAAATATCCCATCGGCAGCTATCAGAGTTAGCCTATTAGGAGTCACCAGTGCGACATGTTCTTTAGAAACGTCGAACTTGGAGCATGTTCGGGTACATACTCAGGTTTGATTCGAGCCATGCCGGCTGTCGCGGCACATTTCACCGGAGCCGGAGTGGTTGGGGCAGTCGGGGTCGGCACTGGAGCTGCCTCCTCGGGCACCTCGGGCTTTTCCGTCGTGTCCATTACAAGAAATTCAAATACAACGACTACGTGGCTGAACACCAATAACAAGGAGCTTCATGACATCAAGAGATCGCAAACCGGCGGCCATGCGAATTCTCGGATCGGATTCTACTGATTGATTTCTTTCCAATAAGAAGCCGGAATACTTCAAAATGGAATTTTCACGCCTTCACCATTATTAATAGAATTGTATCAGAGTGTCCTCCTGTCAGGTCTTTCTTTCAGTGATTTTGTTCGTCCGGTGTTGCTTGGTGCAGTTAATCTTGTTGAGCGTAGTTTCCACTCTAGTTTCCACAGTGACTTTAGTTTCCAGGATAAGCCACTTTTAAGCTGTCCAAGCAAAGCCGATCCAAGCCGTACAGTACAACTGTTTGCATTCGTGAATCGTGTGTGGTCGGTATGGTTTTTGAGCTTGCGACACTGGCAAAAGTTCAACTTATTTTATCATATCTTAATCACGAAGACAGATTGAACACAACCTGTAAAACCACGGGAACAGTGTGTCCGCTGGTCTCCTGTGGTGCCTCTGAACTTCGTCACGAATCGTCTGCTCCCGTCCAAAAATGAGCTGTCCAACATTTTATATCCTTCGCGTTCGCTGGTGACTCTACTTACATACCTTAGTGACTGTAGTGATACCAGCGATGCAGGGAGCCTTCCTTCCAGACTTGAGGCAGCGGCTGTCTCCGTACTTCTCGAAGGACGAGAGTGCCACGGTAAGTCTCTTATCAGAGATCAGAGCAGCATGCAATGCTTCCACGAAGAATCCTTTTAAGTTCAGATGTTCTCAAGAGACTACCTTTGGTGGCTTACTGTTCACGCCCCCCCCCCTCCCCCTGCACGCAGGGCCTATTCCAGCCTTTCGGCAAGCCCACGCTGGGACCCGTCGCCTGCTTCGTCAACGAACTACGACCCGTCCTGAGAGAGTCCAAGGTTCGTAGGTTTTTGTTTTACTGGAGAATCACCCTGATACCCAGGAGTCACGGATCTTGCCTTTGCCTCTTTAAAACGGGAACGCAGGTTTAGGTTAAGAACATGGCACCATTGTGTGTCACCAAATGTGTAGTCTGTATTGTCAAGCAATTGATGACGAGCCGCTGTGGCGTCTCCTAAAATGTATACCACGGATTTTAATCTGCTTTCGCGCTGGACGCAAAAGTAATGGCTCAATTTGTAACAGAACAGGGCAAAAATCGTATATCTCCAAACAAGTGTACAAAAGAAATGTCTAAAACGAACGAGCCAGGTGGATACCACAAAAATAAATAACCGAAATTAAAATGGTTGATTGGCTGCACTGATGCAGCAGCTAATAGATGCTGAAGACTGGGTGATGGTATATGGGGACAAAATCTTTGGGGAACGTTCTCAACATTGCTAGATTTTCTTGTCTGGTTGTTCCCCAAAGCAAAACCTGGGTCTTGATTCTCGACGGGTCTTTCGATCTGGATTTCTATACAAAGCCCAAACGTTAAAATCTCATAATTAAAAACAAAACCGCGCAAAAACGAGGACAGAGTACAAGGTAACCGACAGGACACAGCGCTGACTCACAACTGAAGATTTATTTATGTTAGCATCCAGTAAATAAGTCTTCAGTGGAGAGTCATCACTGTGTCCTTTCGGTTACCTTTTACTTTGTCCTCATCTTTGTGCTGTTTTGTTTTTAATTATGTCTACATACCAACTAGCCCAAACTTCTGTGTTAATCAGTTAAAATCTCACCCACCCAGAGCTTTGTATCGCTTGTTGTTGTTCTTTCCAAGAGCTCCCTTTTCTCCTTTTTCTTCTCTTCTTCACTCATCACATGTATAACCCGTTCATTGATATGGCATGCTATGTTAGGGAGTATTGGGAAACTTATTGGACCGATGCTGCGGGCTGGTGCTTAAGCACATGACAGGGACATGGTTCTGCCATGTGTTAGTTTTATTTAAGTCAATACAAGTGCCATGTACCTCACTTGGCAGTTCATGATGGCAATAGCTGCATTGTCAGTTTGCACTGTTTACGTGATGTCTGGGTGCTTAGCGTTCAATGGAAACAAGAAATTATAAAGATGGCCATTGGTTGGGTTTCTTCTAGAGCGCAGCTCTTCGGTGCCCGTTTCCGGCTTGAGCAACCTTGCCGTCGCCGTCGGCGTAACCGCAGCGATGTTTCAGCGTGGTGACATTCCAGCACCGTGCCGAAACATCCTCGCGGGGTCACGTGGCCCCCGTGACATTTCGGCATAGTGACGTTTAGGCACCGTACCGAAACGTCCTCTCGGGGTCATGTGACGTCACGGGGTGGTGTGACCCCAGGCCGGTCACGTGAACCCCCTCAGGGGGTCCTAGGACCCTCTGAGGTCACATGACCCCCTTGAGGTCACGAGGGTCACGCGACGTCACGAGGGTCCTGTGACCTCACGGTTACGCCGCTCGGAGGGAGGAGTAGCAGGCAGGATGAGGAGGTGAGGAGGAGGGAGGAGGGGCATAGTCTCCTCTTCAAACCTTCCCCTCCTCCTCCTCAAGAGCTGCGCTCTAATTCGGCGTTACAGGGAGTTGTAAACGGCTTTCATTTTTTGGCTTTTTTACTACTTGGATATTCTTTTATGACATCTGGGGGCAGTGTGCATGTGGCATCCTGCTTTGACTGTGTAGAGTGGCGTGTTGGCGCAGTCAGCTATGGGGCACCCTCTAGGTTGTACATAGAAAGGGTGTACGTGAATAAACTGCGGCTTTTTCTGCCGGGTACTCGGAGGGTCAGTCTTTCCTCTGCGGCCCTCGGCTCTGGCCGTCTCCTCGGCCGCCTCGGCTCGAACCCGCCCACTACAGACTGTAGGTGTGCGAGCATTGCAATTTTGCAACTGAAATGTTGCAGGCAAAGCACATTCTCTGGTTCTTGGTGGGGAATGCCTTGTGCAGCGTCGTGCTTTTTTACTGGAGCCGTACCTCGGACAGCCTGGGTAAGCGCTTAGTCAGTATTGCAAATTGTTTGCTGCCTGCATTTTGGTCCGCCTACAGGCAAAAGAGACGTATGCATTAGCTTGTTCAAATATATGTGGGGGTTGTGCAAAATGATTTGAGCAAGTTGTAATTTGATTGCTCTGGTCAGTTTTGCCGATGAAAAAGCACCAATTCAGTTTAGAGGCTGTGTGTTGCAGTCATCTTTGCGTACTCCCTCAATCGAGTGGCCAGAGGACTGAACTCAAATGCCTGTCACTGTAATGTTTTTACTGTTTTATCGGGTCACTTGTTTTTCTTAGGTGTGCTTCCATCTTTTCATAATTAAAAAAACAAAAAAAACAAGGATCTCTAATTAGCCATGAAGCTGTTTTTGCGACCCCTTGAGATATCATTAAACACACTTCTTGTTCTTGCATTATTCTCAGTCATTAAATTGGGGTAGGATAAAACAAAACATTTTGGGGAAAATGTTTAAAGAACCTTTTGTGGCCATCAGTTATATTTTATGCAAATCTTTATAGTTGTGGAGCACCGGTTACTTTTATTTATGGGATTTCTCTTTGGAGTTTTTGATTAGAAGCAAAAGATTCAAGCTTGTTTGTTTTTTATGCAATTTTCGTGAGAATTAGGATTTCTAAATTTTAACCTTTGCAATCTTCAAAAGTTCATGCTTTCAACTAAACTAAAAAGAATTGTAGGTTGAATAGCTGAACACTTAAATGAGGGTTTTCCATGTCATTTCTTTGTGATAATTCTCTGTGTCTTCCTGTAGCGCTGGCAGCCCTGGCACAACTGACTCTCTTTGACCTACTCTGGTGAGTAGTTTTGCAACTGCGTTCCATTAACCCATTACAGTACATCGCAGTGGCATTGTAACAGAAAGGGGGTGGTACCGGGCGTCCCAGTCACGTGGGGGCGTGCCACCTCTGGCAGCACCCCCCCCCCCCATGTGACTGCAGGGGTGGGGGGGTAGGGAGCTCTGGCAGCACCCCCTATCTTGCTCTCCTCTCAGGGAGTGAATTGGGGGGGATAGGTGGGCAACAAAAAGTTCTAAGGGCCCCTGGTGCTGGGTTGCATAGCCATGCCACTGGTATATCATTCTATATTTTCATGCTACTTTGTTACCATTGCTATCGCCTACCTAAGATTTTTGCAGGAACTATTACTGTTCGATCAGAACAGTATCTTAGGACACACATTGTACACAATAATTTCCCATAGTGTCAATGTTGTATATTGCATAGTTTGTTCATGGTCGCTGCACAGCTTGGGATTTAGTTGAGACTTGTGCACAGCTGTATTGTTGTTGTTGCAATGCCATACATTTTAAATTGCTGACTGTTAAAATGATAGCACTGTTGTCACTATGGAACTAAATTTTAATAATGCAGGACTATGTGGAATGCACCGTACAGGAAATGCTCAGACTGGGAAAGCATGAAAGAGGGACAAATGACATAAGGGTCTTAGGAGCTCAGCTGTATGAAGTAGCGATATGTCAAACATGTCTAAAGTGAACAGTGATGATTAAATTATTGATTTACAGATTGATTTATAGATAGATTAATGCAGTAGACTTGTGGGGTGAATACATTTGTGAAAGAAGTATGTCTTTGAAGCCTCGGCAACTGCCTCCTGGGTCTTTGGGTGTCGCAGCACAGAGCAGCACCGAGCTTCAGCTTCGGGTGAGTGTTTACTCCTTCCCGCATGGTCTAAAAGATGCAGCGGTGATCAAATATTCTAATGCTTGGATGCGTGAGCAACGTGCAAATATACAGCAGCTTTGTTTGGTCAAGTGTGACTTTTGTGCTGCTTTGAAGTTCCGCTTTGATCACTGTACTTACTGTACAAAGACTCAGCTGTAACAGGGAAAAGTTGGTTCACAGGTATTGCACTCAAGGAAACGAGATGGTTTACGTTGGGGCCTTGGTTTCACAATATCCTATTTTTGGGCCTGGCCCCTCCTTTAACCTGAAATCTTGAGACGCCCGTTTGGCTGGTTTGTGCTTTTGTTAATCCAGTAAGCACCAAAAAGTGAAGTGATGCAGAAAGAAACTGGGATCCTGGAGTGGCAAAGAAAACAAAATCGTGCTGGTTTGGGAAGCACTGCTGCTTTCCAGGCCCTGACATTGTTTATTCTTTTTACATGGGTTGAAAGGCCGCTAGGATTGTAACAGTAAGAAACGGACATTGAATGCAGCTAACGAGGTTGCTGGAAAAGTCACCTTTCGCTGGACATGCATTTTGAACCTCGTCCTCATCTTGTGTTGTATTTTCTAGGTGCCGGAGGTGGGAGGTGTTGTCCTTGTTTGCCATCACCATGCTGGCTCAGTTAGGGGCCTTTCTGCTGCTCAAAGAGAGGTGCGCTTTTTTCTCACATGAGCTCCGAAGGTGGGCTTCAAATATGTAGCACCTACCACGAAGAAGTCATAGTGTTTCTCCAAATCGTTGTTACCAGGTTGTCTCAATGGGTGCCACAACTCTACAGCATGTGCTCTGGTGCCAGCGAGGTAGAGGTCTCGTGGCTTCACCTCAGAAACAGGGCGATGTGCTCGGAGCACTATCCAGAGAACATGCAACGAAGGTTACTGGGTTCATCAGATGTGGGCAGCTCTACTCCGCTGGTACTGGATTGTGACATCACTCTTGGAGCATATGCACACTTCTTATCGACTATGTGGATTGGACAGGGAATGCAGCTAGAAGAAATGTGAATGTGTGCAGCTTATCATCAGCACTGCCTTCTTCTGCCAGCTCTCACTACTACTAAATGTGCGATGCTTTGAACTCCACTGTGTCTGGAAACCGGATTCAAGACCCTATTTATTTCTAAGGCCTTAAATTAGCTGCGAAGTTGTACGCACATTTCTGGGGGTTTCAAACAATCCTTGCAGCAGCTGCAATGGGTCGTTATGTTGATGTTAGTGTATGGGCATGTGCAAATAGTAGATTTCTAGTTCTCGGTGAACAGTGGTTTTGGCTGAATATTTTCGAATCAAATATAGACTAGTTTGTCCAAGCCTTTCACTGCCGTGCACCGTGCTTAAAAACGCAAATTCAGCTGGACTCATGAAGGTTGCTCCCAACCTTCCACTTGTCCACTTCTAAGCTCAGTTAATTTTAATATAACTACTATATTTATGAAGTGGCATGTAAACAACAAATTTGTCACAGCTATCCTAATTGAGGGGACTTATAAATATCCTTGCTATATGCAAATATTCTTTCTTCAATTTCAAATTTGACAAAAAACAAAAAACAAGCATGTAGTGATGTATGCAGGTTGTGAAGATATTGCTGCCTAGCCTGTACTCTTACATAATCACGGCGGGTTAGTTCCGTTGAGTGCGCTTCTCACCGAGTATCTAAAGCATTGCAGGCAAGCACACCCACGCGTGCTCGCAGGGCATTGCTCTTTCTGCAGTGAGCTCCACCGAGTACCAGGGCCGTACGCATGAAAATTCCTCGAGTGGGGGCTTTGGAACACGGTGGCCATCTTGAATGGCCGCTTTTTTGCATTTACTTTTTTAAAAACGGAAGCATGTGGATCGTTTGTACTAACAATAAGATAGCACCAACTAAATGTTTCACATGCACCATCACAGCGGGAGTGAATTGTTTCAAAGCTTACTTCTCAGCTCACGACAAAATTTATTTATTTCCCCCCAACTCCGCCCCAGTAAACATGACTTGGGTGAGAGGGAACTGGGGGCATCTAAGAATAAGAAAAATATATACAGCCAGGCTACTGACCCAGCTCTCCCAACCAGGCCCCCGCATCCTCCACATGCAAGGTCCTGTGAGCTGACTCAGATCTTTGTCATTCTCTTCCACATCCTCTTTTCACCGCGCGAAACACCCCATATCCCCGGCAGGCCCCTCTGGGGCCTCAGGGCGTCGCAGACGCTCGCTGTGTGCTCTGGGGCGGTTGGAGTAACGAACAGACAACCGATACAAGCTTCCCCAAACGATGTGTTGCCAGCGCTCGGAGCGACGATTTCTCTGTGTCACCTTATAATGGGACCGCAGAGGACGCCATTTCACGAGCCTCTCCCAGCCAACCCAGCGTCTGAGTGTCACCCACCTCTGGGGTGCTGCCGTGCGAAGCTCAAGGTCATGTGATCCTCTCTCAGCCCCTCGATTGGCGAAGACGGTCTCTAGCATCCGCACACGGTCCACTGTGCAGGCGGAACAGAGCGGGGTATGAGGGGACGGGGAAGCGAGGCGCCCGGGGGATCTTCTGCCGAGGGTGGCACCCAGGCACTTGACGAGAGGGGAAAACAGGAGGGCGCGCATCGGAGTGGTTCCTGGAAAGACCGGTCGTGGCCGGAGAGCAGTTGCATGCTGGGGCGCGGCGAGGCACGCACTGGAATTCACGCGCCTCTGGTTAGCAGTGCTGGGTCGCAGCATGCAGGCACGACGCAGCACTTAACAGCATCGCTGACTCCAGCTGGGGCCCCCACTGGGTCTCCCGATCCAGTGACTTCAGCGAAACCGAGGGCCACCCCGGCCCCTCTTCACTGCACCCCATCGCCCCTCCCTTCCCCAGCCGCCAGTGAAAGGGGGGGGGAGTCAATATATTTTCGGGGGGGGGTTCAACCCTGAAACCCTCCCCCTGGGTACGGCTCCCTGCCGAGGCACCTGTGCACTGCAAGGAAGCAATGCCCGCAAGCTCCGCGGGTATTACTTCCTCGCAGTGCGGGTGCTCGCGTGAGAGGCGCACTCAACAAGGCTTACCCGCCTACGATCAACACTTCCGAGAACTATGAATATCGCAGTTCCTCTCAAAGCGAATATTGAACAGCATATTATTCTAAACTACTATTTAAATGTTCGCAAAACCCGAGTATTAGATTTGGAGAGACGCCTTTTGGAAATACAGACTGGAGAGCTTGAGTGCATTATATTGTTGTTGTTTTTCGCTGCTACAGCCTGATGCGTCTGGTGCAGCAACCTGTGGTTCACACGTGAGTGACTGGCACATGCTTTGCCCTTCTCTATGCGTGACCACAGCAAGATAGCAATATTCAACATATTTTATCCATGCAGTCAAGCCTCAGTTATAACCAAGTCGATGCAAATTAGAAATTTGTTCTCTTTATCAAGAATTCATTATACCTGAGATAGATGTTTCTAGTTGTTTTCACAAAACCAGATATCTAGCTTGGGCTATTTGTTTGGGCTAAAATGCATTACGAAAGTTCGCTGTTTCCAACATTTCTCAATTCGGGGTTGTGTCAAAGGGGTTTAACCATACATCCAAACTGGTAATGCGCCTGCTTCGTCACTCCAACACCGCGTCTTCCGGGGAAAACCAGTCAAGGACAGATAAGCGTAAAGTGCAACCTCACAGATGCTGATAAGAAATGTGTCTCCAGGGCGTGAGGCTTTTTTCAATTGTTAGGCGTGAACACTAATAAATAGATATGGTGTGTTAGGAAGTTGAAGGGCTATTTACAATATTGACAAAGGGAGGTGGTAACATGGCGGTGCGGCCGGTCCAGGAGCATGGATTTCTTGTCGTCTACTTCTACTTCATGCGCTGACACAATGATAAAAGCAGCCCTTCTGCATCCTTGTTTGGAAGTGCGCCATACAAACAGGGTTAAAAATTTAAAACTTTGCATTGAGCCTGTCACCACATGCTTTCAGGGGTATTAAAGAGAGCGAAAAAGACATGGACGAACAAGACACAAACGACACGGACATGTGCTAACCTTCGGCCGATTTAATTGACACTTTATCGAGTAGTCTACCTGCCACCACTGCCACATAATCCCAACATGTTTACACCCTCCAGAGAAATGAACATTAATTTCTATGAAAAAGCAACGAGAAATGAAACCCCTGTCATTTAGTAAAATCAACGGCGTGCTAACACGATTGCGCAGGAAGATTTGATAATAAAAAAACCCTCCGGTAATGTTAATTTTTTAGCTCTCATCATTGGCTCTTTTGATAAAACTGTTCCAATGGTGGTTAGCACTCGCAACGCGAGTGTGCATGGCAAGATGCCCCCCCCCCGAGTTGTTTTAAACAGCTAGTCGATACTCATGCACCCTGTCATTAAAACATTGTCCAGTTTGTCCTACGTACACCCTCTCGCAACTTGGCAGGAATTTGTAAAGCAAGATTCGTAGTGCACACCGGGAAACTGATTAGGACTTTGCTCTAATTGGATTCCGGGTCTTCTGGGGACTCCCTAGCAAGCAGATGCTTCCGACGCCAGGGGCCTTGTGCTGTCTGCCCTGCTGGTTGCCCTGTGCTGCCACCCTGCGGTGCAGCTGGGAGTGGAGCACCCCTCACTGGGGCGGTGCTGGACCGCCTGCAGCTCCAGCTGGCTGCAGGAGCACATGGCAGACCTGAGCCACGGGTGAGTCGTGCTCGTCATCATGTCAATCGCATCTGCAATTGCCGGATATTCAGGCACTGACCCCCGAACTCTCGGTCATCTGCAGATAGGTCGCACTCAAAAGATCCCGTTTGGCCGGGACAGTCCCGTTTAGAGGTTTGTTTCTGCTATCGTGTCATTTTTGTCTCCAGCAAGCTGCATGTCCCATTCTGTGGGAAGAAGCCCAGTTGAGTGCAAAGCTTAGCGGAAGAAACAAAAAAAAATGTTTACCGCCACAGACATAATTCTAATCAAATTAAACGCAATCTCACAAAAATGTTATTTTCCATATAAGCACCATTTTGAACTCTTTCTCACAGCTACATCTAAGACGTTTTCTGTATTGCTGACTTTTTGGCATGCTTCGGTTGGCAAGATTTGCGCCTCATTGCTTAAAACATGAAGCAGTAAGTCACTTGTGTTTCCAATGAAGAACTCAGGATAATGTGCTTTTTTAAGTTGAACTCAATACATATGTAGTAGAGCTTTCGTTTCTGGCCTTGCTCCCACACCAGCCTCAATTTCCCACTTTCTACTTCACGGATTATGGCCACCCTATCTATAGACTTTCTTCACGCTCGCGCTACCATCTTGAATTGCAAGAGTTTCCAGCATGGGAGAAAACATTGTTTCTCTCTTGCCACGCCACTGGGAGGTGTTCTCATTTTAACTCGGGTGTTCTCATTTTAACTCGCAGCTGTTATTCATTCTTGTTTTGCCTCTTTTATATTTTTATATTTTTTGCTCTTATTCCAAGTTGAAAGATCTTTGCTTTTTTCTTGTTTCGCTCTCGAGATACATGAACTTCATGGCTGGATATGAGGGTAAATGAAGAAGCACTACAAGTGTTTCCTTTTGCAAGTGGTGCCTCTTCCGTGCCGCCACCTTGCTACATGTGTGTGTGTACCTAGATCGACCGATGACTCACAGGTGTGCCCGCAGATGCCAGTCCAGCGCCCCAACAAAGTGTTTTCTACTCACGAGTAGCGCAGACTAGCTTTATAAGGAGTGGCGGCTTGGCAAACGCGCATAGACGCTTTACACACGCGCCGTAAATTACGGCCGCCATTGCCCGCCTTCTCTGCCTTACCAAGATGCCGAGCCACTGAAACGGGCGCTGACGAGCCTCCACAAAGGCCTATGCTAAAGAGAAGAACACAATAGAACCTGAAATGACAGTAACCTGGCCTGCTATGATAATGATCAAGTGAAGTAGATGTATATAAGAGGAAACAAAAACTGAAGGTCAGTTATGGTGGTGCCTATGCATAGGTGCTGGAAAGTGCTGTCACTCACCGTCGCTTGGCGGTGCAAGCATCAATGTACGGCATCAAGGCGAACCTGTTATACGGAGCTCCGAGCTTCGGTTTCTAGGCACTCGGAAGCATTTTATCGTTAACCTTTACTAAAGGTGAGTGAGACTCCAGTGAAACGAGCAGGGTCGACATTGGATGTGGAGACAACCCGCAAGAGTTGTGCAAAACGCTCGAAAATACTTTGCCTCGGGTATTATCCATCGACGGTCGTGTTTTGCATACTTTTTCGTCGCGACTCGTTCGATTTTGCCGGCATCAATACAGCTCCAGTCAGCCGTGTGAATGGCAGTCAGCCGTGTGAATGGCAGCCGTGTGAATGGCTTACATTAAATCTGTCCGCAGCCTGCGCCATAGTTCGACGAAGCCGATCAAGCAGCGCTAAGAGTGTATCGTCGCGGCGCCCGTTGGCCTTGTGCGTTTGCTTGGCAGCCAAACCGATCGCCCGACAGTGAGCGCGGCGTAATCCCGGCTTCTTTCCGAAGTCGATAACAAATGCACCAGGCGCCGAGCGTCGTGGTGATGCGCCTTTGGCACTGCTCGATCGGCTTCTTCGGATCAGTCGGACTCGACGTGAAACGGAGCGCGGCTCCGTTCCCCGAACGGGAAAGTGGACGAAGGCCTCGGGCTGGGAGGCAGGTTGCGCCCATCCACCCACCGTGGACTTCGACTGTTGCAGGGTGCCGCCTGGTGCCCGGCCTGTCGTCGCTGCTGCTGCCTCGGCTCAACCCGCTGCTGCTGCTGGGCTGGGCCGGGGGCGCTCGTTAGTGCCTGCCGCACACTCCCCTCGCCGGGGCCTAGCCAGTGGCCCAATTCTCCTGTACCGCGTCTGCCAGGTGTATGCGAGAAAAAGCAATGCTCTCTGTGTCGTGGATTATGTCTCGAGTTTGGTATTTCTGACCTAAACCAAAAAAAAATGTTGGGACTGCCAGAGAAAATGCCAAATTAATTTTTTTTAAGCCAGCGTTGAGCGTCTTGGAGCAGTAAACGCCACAGCCAGCGAGCTGCGTTTCTCTACATTTTAGGCCAATCCCTCGGCGTTCAATTGTTGGGCCTCTCAACGCGACGTCTGCTTGCTCCTCGTGGCGTACAGCCCCTAATCATTGTAACTTGTTAATGACTACAACTATAGTAATTGCGTAGGGCTCTGCCAAAAAGAGGGCAAAGATGGTCTTGGGTTGAGCAAAGATATCTCGGTACGTCACCTTTCGTGAGTACAACACTATTTATCGAAAAGGGACCGGGAACTGTCTTTGCAGGTGAAAACAGAAATAAGTAAACCAAATTCACACACACACAAAAAAGCAAGAATTAATAGATCCTGTTTATATAAATTACAGGGCATATGTGATTAACCCAGCGCAGAGCTGTGCTGTAGTGGAACAGGTGGGCGACCATGCGATCATAGTTTAGAGCAGCTTGTACAGGGTTGGCAATGATGTCAGAATGCCGTTTATTGATTGAAAAAATACTGGGTAGACCTAAAGGCATCTAATGCTGAGGTTCATCACATCTCAATCAACGCCAATCAGCTCGGGTATTCTGACACACCGTAACTCCGCGTAAAAAGAAAGCATTGCCTCGAAGTACTCTTTTTTTTATGCTAATTTAATTTGTGAAATTGATGACCAGAGATTCAAGTACACGCTTGTACACGTTGCAGGGTGGCACTGCATGATGGCATAGTGGAGCTGCCATGTTGGTTGCCATGGCCTGTGCCACCATGCCCTTAATGGGCATGCACTGTGCCTTCATCTTTTACTTCAGGTCTAAGCAAACGCCAGCATGACTACGGGTGTCAATCCCCTTATTTTTTCCAGAATGCACCTATCGCGATATTAAGAATACCCACGGCATTACTGAGCTTGTTCTCCGCCGTATGAGTAAGCGCCCACGTTCATTTTTGAGACATCTTAGCCATAAGCAAGAGACGCATTCACCGGGAGACGCTATAATCGAAGTCGCTTACCTAAGACGGCACGGGCGCTTCTTTAAACGCATAATTTGTCGGAACAACGGTAGGTGCCACGGCGACAGGCAGCTGCCCAAATTACCCGAAGGCGCCGTAAGGGCGGTAATAGCAGGCCAACAACAGTTTTTTTCCGTCTTCACTTTTTTCGTGCTTATAATATTGAGAAAGAAATCATTGCAGGAGCTGATGTCGACTGGTGCCTAATGTTCATGAAAGACCAGTTCAGAAATGGCTGCCAGGAGTGCTATTACATGGGGTGTTGTTTTAATGCGAAAAGCATCAACTGTCCCATGCAGCGAGCTTCGACGTCATCGAAGCAAGCGCGAAAACGGAACCGAAGTTTCTGATCCCAAAGGAGCGAAAATAAGCTGACGGATTTCGCCTTCGGTTCCATTGGCTGGCGCGAGTCGACGGCTCGCATTGGCAGCAGCGCTCATCAGTTTCACGACCACCTCACCCCCATGGCGCGGCGTGTCCACCAGCGCCAACACGGAGCGACCAAGTCACCAGGAGCACGCGCGCTTAACCGGCACGAAAAGTACGCAAAAGACGAAAAGGGAGCGGCAGGAGCAGCTTGCATGCTTTCTATCTACAACTCATAAGAAGTGCTTAGGTGTACCTCAGCTTTTTTAGGCGGTAGAGATGTGCTTTAAAAAAGCAGTGAAAGCTACACTAATGCGAAATTGCAGGTAGTTATGGCCAGTCCAGGTGATATAAGATAGGGGAGAAATTGCCACAATAAGTTAGATAATTGACTTAAATTTACTAATTGACTTTTTAATTAGTGAAAATAAAAAAGAGATTTAATTTAGAAACTTGCCGAGTGTCATCGAAAATAACTAAACGAGTACATTTTAAGTATTCGTAAGGGCAAGCATAGAAAGTCGCCACTGTGTATGGCAGGCGATGTGCAATAAACGCTGATGAGCAGATAAAATACCGCGCGGGTACATTTCGCACTACGTGTGCGTGTATTACAGGTGGTAATTTTGTAGCCTCTACGTGTCTGCCTTTCTAAAATTTATTTTAGTGGTTTCGATGGCGCTCAGCAAGTTTCTTGATTCTTTCTGATGTCTTTGTCTTTAAGCTTTAAACGTGGTTAACAAATCTTAGTTAATTAACTCATTCTATCATGTATTAACCATCGCCTTACATTATGTCACCTTTGTATAACTCACTCCACCCGATTGTACCAGTGTAGATTTCATGGCTTTTCACCACCAGTAAAGCCCTTAAAGTCATTTCCTGTGTGACTCTGCTTCTAAGCACTCTAGGATCATATTGAGGCCGTTGTGTGCAGCACCAGGCCCCTGCTGGGCCAGCTTGCTTTATGTCTCCACCTTGGATGGAGTCCGGAGTTCAGGCACGAGCACTTCTGGAGCCTTTCGCCGGGCTCGGTAGGAGTCCCACGTTCAATTGTGATTGCCTTGGGGTTCCTTGTGGCCAAAACTCTGATCATTGTCGTCAGCTGGAGTTCGATTTTGTCAAGGTGTAAGAGCGAGAGCGTTCGGCTGCTGATTGAATGTGAACCAAACTTATGTCTGATCAACTACTGACGTATCAGGACTCCTGCTTCTGCGAGTGCTCAATCGGGAATTATTTTGAGTGAGAACTATCTGCTCGCCAACATACGAAATAGCGAGAAATCTCGCAGCCTTCGATGTGCTTGTGCTGCTAGCACCACCATTAAAAGCGGTCGATGCTTGAGTTGTGCATATGGCAACAGCGGCAGCCATTTCCCCAGCAGCCGCCGGGTTGTCAATGGCTTCCACTTGTGGCAACAGTAGCAGATGATCACAACTTTAATCTTAGCTACCGACTTTTTCACCCTCGGTTTGGCTCGTAGCAGACGTATTTGCTTTATTCCTGCTCTGTTAGCAGAAAGATGTGACGGTGTTTGTTTTATTTCCAGCTGCGAATGCGGCACGGTGACGAACAGCGCCGCGTCTCTTCTGTTCACGCAGAACAAACTGTCTCTGCGAATGCTATCTTCGCTTACTCTGCGAGAGGGCAAACTGGTTCTCGCTCTCGCGTGTGACCAAAATTGAACTCCTGATGTCCTTTTTCCTTCATTCCCATATGTGGAGCGTTCTTGAGGTTGTGGAAATATGGGCGACAGTGCTCAAAGTGCTACCAAAGGCCAGGAAAAAAAAAGAAAA